>LT635927.1:0-47591 GCA_900128565.1 Stramenopiles sp. TOSAG23-6 | reverse complement strand
AAGATATTAAGGAGAAAGACTTGGAATAAAGTATTGCCAACTTCTCATACATTGACTGGGACTGTTGATGTTGCTAATAATGATACTACTTCAACTGCTACTTCAACCAATCATGCCATGGATGTAGATATTGATGACAATTGTATGAGTCATTCTGATGCAGAAGTTGTTTTTGTGTGAGAATCAGCGAGAGAAGATTCATGAAGTGCGCTTTCCCTTCAGGAGGCTATCCGGTCTGGGAAAAAAACAATTTCGACCAATGATCTGTCATTACAGGTATATGACAAGTATACTGAGGTGACAGGTGTCACGGTAGGTGCGCATGTGCAGGCTGGGCCACATACCTACCTTTTAAGAATTCATTTGAACTCAAGTACGCAGCAGGCATGCATTCAATACGATAAACCAAATTGTGTTTATTATTTGCCTGCAACAATGTCAAAGAAAGTTCCCGAGTTTTTGAAGGTGAACTACGGCATTGAGTTCACTGAAAGAATGCCTGACAAAAACACGTATAACTCCAACAAAACCCGAAAACGTGTACACCAAAGAAGAAGTTTTGATCCTAATTCATTTAATCCAAATGATGTTAACAAAGACAAAGATATGGCAGCAACACACAGAATCAACAAAAAAAAATTAGAAGCCTGCAACAGAAGTTGTGAAGACAAATTGCAGAGGTAGAGCACCTAAAAAATGGTATTGAGGCACCAGATAATATTGCTGAAATCAACTTTGGATCAACAAGCAAAGCTGAAGGAGCAGTTTGTACAAAGTGTATTAGATGAAAAATTAGCTGAAGTCTACTCAGATGCAAAATCTAAAAATGATATCAAGGAGGCGATTTCGAAACTAAAAGATAAAGTCAAAGAGATTCGATTTGAAGATGAAAGTTGCAGATACTGCACATTCTTACGTTAGAGTCAACTTTGTCAAGTTGATCAAAGATTGTTCTCTACGCAAGGGACCAATTCAGGAAATAATTGACAAACTGGAAAAAAAAAAGTCTACTCTTGAAAGTGAAGATGTCATGGATTTTGACACATTTATGGAAAATCTTGCTTAGTTGTCTTGTTTGTTATAACTAGAATAGCAATAATAAAAGTACTAGTGATGGGGGTTGTACTGGTTAATGTATTTTGAAATAAAAACTGATTTTGTGAAAGTGTAAAAAATAATAATATTTTTCATTTTTTTTTTCAATTTCAAATTTATTTTTTTATAGGAAATTTTTTACGTAACAAATTTTTTTAGATTTTTTGTGAAATATTTTTCCAAATATGCAATATCCCTGAAACTCTTGACGTATCTAAATGTGTATCTGTAAAACTCACCAAATGAACAATTCATCAATAATTGAGCTATCATCATTATTTTTGGTGGGAAATGACCCTATGATTGTGGTCTAGAAGGTCAATGTATCAAACAATAATTTTTTTTAATTTTTTTTACAGTTAGGGACGGGGAGGGTTAGGGTCAATTTTTTTTGGCCAAAAAAAATTCATCTCGGATTATATTATTTTTTAGATATTATCATCTTTTAGTTTGGAAAACAATAGTAAAAAAAATGTGATTATATCTGTATTACATTTAAATTACTTCAATCAGTATATATAAGAAGCTACCAATAATAATTACCACTGTACACTACTGCATAACTCAGCTGCGTGTTTTGCAGCGTCACTGATAGTTTCCTTTTGAGAAAGAAAAAATGCAAATGATCCAACAAAACATTCTGCAGCACCTGAAAAATCAACAAATCGTTTCGTTTTAGGAACAACAACAGTTTCTACTTCTCTCTCATCACTAAAAGCCAACGTTGCTCTTCCATGTTCTATGAGTATTAATACTTTAAAATCATATTTTTCGACCAAAGCTGTAAGTCCTAGATATTTGCTGTCTTGAGATACTCCAAAAGGAAGGGCAGGAATATTTGCTATACCAAGGAGATTATCCATGTCTCCCTTTGTAATAACTACAACATTTGGTAGTGCGAGAAGATCTTCGTCAAAGGAGGTGTCAGATAATATTGGAGATAGATGAAGAACCGACATTAAACGCTCTCGAATTGCTAGTTTTACGGAGGCACGCACAACAGCCAGTGTAACCCCCAGTGAGATTGTAAGAACATTCGCAGTAGTAAAAGCATATTTAGCACGATCAATATCAGCAACAGAGAGCGATTTGTTAGCTCCTGGATTTAACACGGTGCTATGATGGCCTGTGCGATCTACAATAATGAAAGATAAGCCTGTGGTGAGATCTTTGTTTCGCAAAACCAGAGTGCAGTCAACATTATTGTTTTTCAACTTTTCAATAATTTGATCCGCGTGTTCATCATGTCCTAATTTACATAATAACTTCACTGACGCACCTAGCTTTGCGGCCATAATTGCCTGATTGGCACCATTGCCACCAACACAGTTTCTATAGCCGTGGCCTATTTGTGTGCTATTCACGCGAGGAATTTTATCTGTTAAGACTATATGTTCAAAGTTTGCACTGCCAATCACTATTACTTCACTTCTTAGTGGCGTGTTTCGGGAAACTATATTTGATTGAATTGAGTGATGCTTTGTTCCTGCCCACTGAATTTTGCATCGCCCGGTTGTCGGACTCACAGTTTGTACGACAGTAGCATTTTCAAGTGCAAGAGTTGACGTCGTCTCTTCGTCCACGAGACCGGTACGTTGTGGATTACTTGTGTCATTAGTTTGGAAAACACTTAGAATGCAATTTTCGCGATACAAGCTTGTATCAATACCATCTGCAGACATTTGAAACAGTTGTCGTAATTTCGGTTTACACGCTTCAACGATATCTTTTCCAAAATCCAATGAAAGTAAGGCTTTTAGAGTTTTGTAGTCATGTTCGTCACTCTCGGCAGCAAGTTCAATAGCACGACGCATCACCAGACGACATGCACCTCGCTCATTCTTTGAAGTTTCTTCTTGAATCTCCCTAACGGAAACTCTTCCCCTTCTATACGGAACATTAGAACGTGACTTTGACGGCGATGGTGAAAGGTTGATTTTTTGTAATAAAGATTGTAGTTTATCCTCGGTTAAATTTATTTCAGGCTCCAACGTACTCAACCTCTTAAGTTTGTTGTTTTCAAATATTATTCGGAGTGGTAACATACCTGGGTATTTCTCCATTCTAGATCGCATGGAAGCTACAAAAATTTGTGTCATACTCTTATCTTCTATATTGTTGTAACTAACATCAAGATGTGTCAAGCTATTCATATTTTTTAAAATTTTGCAAAGACTTGTTGCACCGCGGTTACCAAAACTATTATTCCATAAACTTAGATGTTTTAGAGATGTGAAGCGTATTTGAATATTTTTTGGAAGACTGCATAACTCGATAACACCAGCATCTTCTAAATCATTTTTATCTAGTATAAGACCTTCTAAAGATTTAATTGAAGGAAGCGTTTCTGTCAAAAATGCCCCGATACCAGGAGAGCCACCAGATTTCAAAAAGTTCATAGAATCGTCGTCGTCAGAATATGACAGACTATATGACAATTGCGAACTTGACCTTGCGATACTGCCCGAGCTATTCCGGTTCAGACGAAGCTGTGTAAATACATCAGAAGTATTTTTCAGGCTACCAATATCGGCTCCTCCCAAGTTCAATGTGATGTTGTTCCGGATGCTACTTTTTCGAAAGTAAGATGAAATAAGACGTCGAACGCAAAACTGGCACGCAATACTACTCAATCGATTTGTTCTATGACTTAAGACGTCTGAAAAGTCACCAATTTTAAGTGTAATACTTGAATTTGATTCTTCTAAGACTTTCAAAGACTCCGGTCTCCATGATTCTGTCTTTTCTTGAGTCGTTGAATTCGAAGTTGCTGCACTTCGTATATTATTACACTGATTCAAAGACTGGAGTTCCTTCAATTTTAGAATAATATCATTACCTCGTCCACAAACATACCCTTCACAGAAAAGAGACACGGCTTGAACACATGTAGATTCTATCGGAAATAGGTCGGATAGGCTAAAGCTTAATGAAAGAGACCGTGTTCTGGTAGAAATTCCAGGTGATATGGCTGGAAGAATAAATCCTGTTGAGGATACTGTGTGTGAAAGCGATTTGGGTAACTCAAATTTTCCACTTTCCTCGATAGATGTAGATTTTGTGTCACTTGCTTCATTTATAGGAGAATCTAGAGTTAAAACAATATCATTTTTTGGTGTTGAAAGTCGCAAGAACACGAGAATGTCAGAGGCGATATGGTATTGTCCGGATTTTAAAGCCTGTTGTAAAATAAAGATTATATTACTATCAATTCCTTCACGACCTGTTAATAATCCGGTAAGGCGGCGTAAACAAACGGGTGAAGGAATAAGTCCATGTAATTTCACGCCTTCGTTGGTGCTTCGCTCAAGTGTTACTGGATTAACGAAAATCATAAGTTGCACAAGCCGAGAAAGAGACTTTTTGTAGGTATCCATGATATATAAGTCATTTGGGACTGAGTCTAATGCAGCCTTGAAATGTGGCATAGCTACTTCACGTAACCTTAGTGAACTTGTGTAATCACAACAAGATTGTTTTGTTTCAGCACTTAGTTCTAGAAGCATCCCTTTCCAAAAGTCGTGAATATATTGAAAGCGTACCACAGGTTTAAGTTTAATATCTGCTTCAATGCACTTAGATACTCGCTTGTCGGCGTATTCTGTCTGAAGTAAATATCGAGCAGATGACTCTATAAAAACTCCCGTAGATGACTGCAACCGTTCAAATAGTATTTCACGTTGGTATCGTTCTAGGCAGAGGTCGCGGAGTTTACCGATTTCGTCAACATCAAACGCAAGCCATCCAAATCTCAACAGTACTTCGCGCTCAACAACGTTACACCAGAAACTAATTGAGTGAGGGCCATCACCAAAAATAGTATTGTACGCTGTTGCACAAAACTCTCTACATCGTTGCATACTGACCTTCTTTTCATACCTTATTAAGATACGCTGACTTTTACGCATAAATTGCTTAAGTGCCCGAACGACCATTTCTACAAGTAGAACTCGTCGAAGTTGACCACATTCAAGTGGGACATGAGCCCGAAGAAGGCCTAGATGCCGTAAATTAATACCGTGCTTATGAAGAGTTTCCCCTACACACATAGGGTCTAACGCACCACTTGATGAAGATAATTTTCTCGCTAATCGTGGGATCACATCTTGAATTAGCCTCATTGTTGCGTCATGGACATCACTAGAGTAGATATCACCTTTTTCATCTCCTGTAGAAAACGCAGTGAACGTGTCACATGAAAGTGGTTTTGCCCCAGCCGCAACAAGTTCTGGTCGCAGAAGTCTACAGAAAAGACTCGCTCCTTTCATCCCGGCAAGCATAGGACTAAACCTGAGATGGGGAACGGCTTGAGGGCTTTCTGGTGGAAAAAGTCTCGCGAGATCCACAAGATATGTTCTTCTATCAGCGTGACTTACGTGTACTTCTAAATCAGCTGCTGTACTTACTAGATGACTATTTCCTGTGGAGCGTTCGATTACCGTATGTGGAGCCAGATTTAACGCTTCTCCAAGCTTTCTCATCTTTTCTATTGGTTGTGCAGTTGTCTCCGCTAAGCCTGAGGGACTTGCAATAGTCCATAAACCATTCGACGAACCCAGCTCTAATGTACTATTATTAACTCCTTTCTGCGGATCTTGATTTGTTGATTTTATCGGTAGCAACGCTTGCGCTTGCAATCGATGACCAAGGTAGTCAATCACAACTTGTAACGCGAAATGAAGTCCGTCAATTTCCGCATTGAAAGCATGTTCACAGCCCAGAAGATCATTGGCAAGAGCTTTTGCACCGAATTCGTAACTACCGTTGTACACAGTAGAAACATTAGCAGCCTTGAAGAATATATCACCTACTATAAATTTTTCTCCGCCAGCGATACCTCCTATTGATTTTGTATTCCGCATAATTGTTCTACTATCAGGTGCAAGGAATTGTTCAAGAATAATTACTTTTGCATAAGTTCTTGCCAGAAAAATGAAATTCTGGGTAATTTCAGTTAATCTTTGAAACTTTTTCAATTTTTGTTGTCTTGTTTCAGAAGGCATTTCAAGTGCACTTTGAAATTGTGCATTAAAATTGACTCTTTTTAAATCATCTTCAGGTTTGCTTTGTTTTTGACTTAATTCATGTTTATAATGTATCGTATCTCTTTCATTTGTACTTGTTGTAACTGTACTACTATAACCACTAGGTTCATATGTAATATAAGTATCTTTTTTAGCGTGTAAGGTACTTTCATATGTACTTTCAGTGAAAACATCAGATTGAGAAATATTTGTTTCATAAGTAGTATATCCATCAAAAACACCAACGGGTGAAGAGTTATTACTACTAATACTTGTACCATTATTTGAAGTTTTATTTGGTTCATACGTAGTATATTCACTTGACACAATTCGAGATGTTGCTACGAAAGATTGGGTATCACTATTCATATCTTTGACAGAACTTTTAACTTCATTTTGAGTTTCAATACTAGTACGGCGCCGGAGAGTCGAAATCTGTTGTGGATCTTCAGAACATTTTTGAATATGACGTATGACAAGGTCATAGCCAGACTCCTGCACAAAAATTGGCGCTGGTTCATATTGAGGGCTCAAAGATGTCCATCCAACATGTGGAGGTAGTGGTGATGGATTATCACACATGTATAGATCAACGTGACAATCAAAGTTTTCTACTTTGAAATTTTTAAGTTCTGTGAGTTTACTTGTTGCACAATTATTTGTATGGACACGAAAAACCCATTTACACCTTCCAATTCGAAGTAACTCGAAGAGCTCGTAAATATTTCCGCCACTATTGGAATCATCAATAATTGATATTTTTTCCTGATACCATCTTCGTTTAAATTTTGAAGTATTCATAAAGTCTACCTCACTATCAGGGTCAAATGTATATTTGCCATTTGCAGAGTCTATTCCAGCACCGTGGACAAAATATGGTCGTGTAGAAAGAAGCAAGGCTCTAGGGTCATTCTTCGACAGCTTAGTAGCACCAACTGCAAAATTTGAACCAGATCTTCCAGGTTTCTTTTGAGGAACGTTTCTTTTTAGTTGTTCTTTATCTGAAGAGTTGTCACCAGTGTCAAATCCATTATCAAACTCATCATCTGTAGAATCAACTTCGACAACACCATCAATCCAAGATGATATACTATTTGGAGAGTCTAAAATAACCTCGTTGCTCATGCTATCCATATTCTATTCCAGCATTTTGTAAATTGGAAATTTTTGTAAATCAAGAATGATTTGACATTGTCTTTTGAAAAAAAAATATTACTTGTGACTGCCATTTTAGGTACCCGTTAGTTTATGAAACCGTGAAGTTGGCCGACACGTGGCAAAATTTGGCGACACGACACGTGGCAAAAATTTCTAAATTTGGTCAAAACGTGACTTGTGTGACTTTTGTGTGGTGTCAGTGCGCCCTTAGCCCTTTCTACCTTTGTGTGTTTGTTTACTGCGTCCTTTTGATTAGTAACTAACGAAGTTTGTGTAACTAAAAATGTCAATGGCTAACCTCGCTCGCCGTCTCGCACCTTTAGGAAACCGTGTTTTGGTACAGAAAGCTTTGGCTGAGACAGTCACTGCTGGTGGTAAGTTGATTTTCTTTAACATTGCTGAAAACAACTTTCATTGAGTTTCGTTTGTGTTCGGGCAGCTTTTACTGCTCGTCTTTATTTTTTTTCCAAATATTTGATGGAAGTTACATCAGATCAAAATGTTCGTCATTCATTTTGTTCACATGTCTGTCAATGAAATTGTTGCGCGTGTTATATCACCAATCGTTATTGTAGCAAGCTTCGCTACCTGTAAAAATTGTTGTTGGTTGTGTCAACACCAATGACAATTTTTATTGAATGAACATAATGGTAAACGCATGCGCTAGAGTAGCCATATCGAGATAACTATCCAATTCATTCACATCCAATGATGTGATTGGTTCAGATATTACGATTTCAATCTGTATATACGTGATTATGTGTCTTTTTGTGGATTTTTTCCAAATATTTTGTCATAATCTTTTACTGAACATATTCTGATTTCATCTATTATTTACAGCACAGGTATCATGTTGCCAGAGACAGCGCAAAAGACTCTTCCACAGGGAGAAGTCATCGCTGTAGGACCAGGAGCACTCACAATGGATGGAAGCATAGCTCCTATGAGTTTAACAGTAGGTAACAAAGTGTTTCTTCCTGAATTTGGTGGTACTAAGTTACCAACAGCTGATGATGAACCAGAACTACTCTTATTCCGCGAGGAAGATATTCTGGCCATTGTTAGTGATGCATAAAGGAAGGCATTTGTGTAAGAGAGAGAGAACTGTCGTTTTTTTTCAAGCTTATCGCTTTCACACGGAGGGGTAGTATGTTTTTATATTACTTTTTTGAAGATGTAGACTAATAAATTATTTTTGAATATTATATAGTTCTAGAAAATGTACAAATTGAAATTCAGTTTGAAATATATTATACTTTTTTACAGTTAAAAATAATACATTCATATAACATTTATCCTTTTTTCATTTCTTCTAGTAGCTTGTACTCTTCGTAAGATCTCGGCTTTCGTCCTTGTTTCAAAGGTTTCCAATGACGTTTACGCATATTTGTAAACCAATTATTGACTTGTCGCATACTAAGTGAAGTTTTTTCTACAAGTTCTCGTTTTTCTTGTATAGTCGGATATGGATTAGTTTTGTGATTCATGAACCATGTCGCTAACATATCAGTGGATTTTATAGGTAATTTACTTCGTCTTGTGTTTGTTAACGTTTTAATTGAAGGAGATGCAGAACAACGAATTCGTTTAGGAGTTGTGAAAAAATATCTCAAATTTGAAATTCGTTAGGTACGAAATTTGGTACAAAAAAACAATTAATTTGAAATGTAAGTGGACAACGTACACGCACTCTTCCAAGGCAATTATCTGTATCTTGCCAAGCTCGTTTAGTTGAATGATGATTACTCTCAGTATTTGATTGAACTGTTACAAAGTCATTTTCTGTACTGTATTTGAACTCACTGTTTCCATCAATATTTGTAGAGAATGACTCTGTGAAGGCTTTCAGGTCTTTTTCAATATTTTTCAATTGCTCCGCAAATAACATTGTATTTTTATCTATTTGTTCCACAAATGTTGAAACTTTTGTATCCGTTTCTTGGTCTCTTTTTGTCATAATCAAAGTTACCTTTTCTGAAAGTAGAGCTGATAATTGCTCTACATCACATGGAGGCATTGGTTTTGTCAGTGAACAACAGATCACTTTCTGCGCTGACGCAACAATTTTAGACAATTCAGGATGCACCGAGGCAGATTCTTTCTTTGGTTGATACTTTATTTTTGTTGGAATTGTCATCAGAATTTACTACTTCCGAGTGTATAAAGTACCTTTGGATTACTTTGTAATAAATTAATGAACTCCGAGTCCAGTGTCCGATACAAGTCAAGTGATTGACCTAAAACGCCGATGACCGAAAAAAATCTCTTTTTCATTTCCCGATTAAATTTTGAGATTTCGATTGACACTCGTGATTTGATACGCCCCGCAAGTCAGACTGCACAAACTTGTGTAACAACACAAAAAGGCAGGGAAGATTTATGAAAAATATAAATATTTAATGAAAAATGGCAGCTCTCACATTTGATGCGTTTAAAGATAATCAATTTATAGAGTCAGTAAAGTGTGAAGGGAAACCTTCCTATCTTGTAGGTCGAGATAGTGACCATTGTGAATTTGCTTTAGCACATCCGTCCATTTCACGGCAGCATGCGAGGATAAGCTTAGATTCTTTCACACAATTAATGATGCTCAGTGATTTAGGATCTACGCATCATACGTTTGTCAATGGTCGTAAGCTCCAGCGAGGAGTCCCTGTAAAAATCATAGAAGGTAGTAAGATTCGTTTTGGATCTTCTCGACGCGTTTGGTTGCTAAAGACTATTGTTCTCAGCGATACTATAGAAAAACGTCTGCAGAAGAAAAGTGAGTCACAACAATTGGTAATCCCTGAGTTTGCAATTCTTGCATATCTTCGTGTCCTACGTGGTAACTTACGTCGTCAAGGTTTGAATCCAAGAGTTGATGGTTACGTAAAATTGGATAGTCTGACAAAACACACTTCTCTGAAAAAAATATTTCGATACTCACCAGCTCAAGTTTTGGAAACAATTAGTGTCGAGAAGAACGGAACAGTGCACGGTAAATTGGGTGTTGCTCGATTAGAATCCACAAAAATCGATGATGAATTGTTCGTCCGTGCTACTGGTGCTCATATTGAAACTACTGACGAAAAGTTACAAGTCTATCCTTTAACAAAACCAAATAGTGAGCTTCACGATATAAAATATTTTTGTTTACTACGTGATTGGAATGTCATTCGCGACAAAGGAATTTGCGTTCGGAAGAACTCAACATATGCACACTTTGCGGCAACATTAATTAATGAAGATCAGTCTGATGTAACGAAATTGATTGAGGTTGTGTCAAAATTTTCAGGCGTCACTGAAAAACCACAGATATGTGTTACTTTAGACGCATCTCGATTTTCACGGATGGGTTGTAATTTATTCAGATGTCATGATGATAAACATTTAGTTCTTTCTCAAGGTAATATATCAAATGATGTCATTCCTGCTTGTACTTTTACATGTGCAACATATCTGAGATCTGGTTCATCTCTACTATCAGAACATGAAGCAAACAGTGTATGGGAACGAAAAGTTGAAGAACTCGCTACGATACAAAAACAGAAAGCTGCAGATTTGCAGAATAAACTTGAGGAAGAATCTAAAACTGAGAGAAAGCGTATCGAAACTCAAAAGTCAATTGAGGAGAAAGCAAAGAAACTTGTTTCATCGGATGAAGAAAATAAGAAAAATAATCCATATATGTTGCATTTGTCTGATGCACAATACAAAAGCGGTGATAAAAGAGATAAACCAACTGCGTCTGAGAATATTGACAATGATGGTAATATCACATTTGACAAGAATGACAATTACAGTAGTAATGAAGACGAATCGGATAGAAAAAAAGTGAAAAGAGATGAGCTTGAAGCTGAAGCTTTTGATGACTGGCAATACCAAGGTCGCCGAAGAAGACTTAATTTATAAATGCATATATGTAGTTTATTGTTTCTTCAAAAAGAAAATTCATTATATAAAAGTTTTAAAAGTGTAAATCATAATATTAACTAACTGTGTTGGGCACTTTTGAAATAATTCTAATAAGCCACTCTGGTTGTTGAAGTGTTGTATAATCCGGAAACTTTGGAATCGCAAACCACTCTAAACATTTTTCCATTGTAAGTGTTGAGACAACATGCGTAGCCATCGATACATGACTCACAAAAGTGGCACCAACTGCTTCAGCAGTTTCAATAATTTGAGCGTGATTGTTAATGCCGCGTTTAATAAGTAAAATTTTTGCACCAGCTAAATGCCCTTCAGGGTAACTCGGTGTAAACTTTGCTAGGCAGTGAAAACAATGAGTTGTCCAATCAAGATGAGGTGCTTTCCTTGGAATAGCAAAGCATTTACCACATTTTTTACACTGAACTTCAAAGAAAGAACCACCACCATGATTGATTAGTCGTTGATTCAAATTATAGATTTCATTTCTCCTATGCACCACCAAGTTACCTTTGACAATTTTATACGACTCTAAGAACTGATTTTCAGAAAGATTACTATTATCCTTGGGAACAATAAACGTTGGTGTCGGAATTAACCCAGAATTAAAAGACGTACACAACTCCAACCATTGGAATCTGCATATTTTGATATAAGGTTGCTGAAATGGTGGTGTTGCATACGTAGAAGCAGGAACTTCTGAAATTTGGAGCCAACGCAATACCTTTTCTTGAGTTTGAAATGATGTTACAATATGAGTAGCCTGCGCTGGCAATTTGACAAATTTAGCGCCGATTGCTTCCGCAGCTACTTTAAGTTGAGCAAAATTGTTAATGCCACGCTTGATGAGTAAAATTCTTGCACCGGCTAAACATCCATCTTGATAAGCCGGTCGAATAGGCTTCGAACATACAGGACAGTGTACAATAAAAGGAAAATATGGGGGATTTTTTGTTATTGAAAGTTGCGATCTACAGTGAGGGCAATTTATATTGACACAATTTTCTTGGTTTACTTGATTTGGTTGTCCGTTTAAATGACTTTGGTGTCCGTAGGAATAATCCCTTGGATAGCTATAAGCAGGATCCTCATTACCCCGCAAAATACTTTTGTAATCAGCAATTGCAACTGCATACTCAGATTCTTTACACGTCCCTTCTTTATCAATATTCAACATAGAATCTTGTCTATAGTATTCAGTCATCCATTTATTTCTTTCATGCAACACAGACTTCATTACCTCATCATCTTTGACATCATCCCGGCGATGACTTACATCATCAACTTCTTTATTATCAGCTTCACGGTATTTCTGAATACTTAGAAAATCACTCATATCACTCTCTGTGAAATGACGTTCAGTTGCTTTCGAATCCACAACTCGTTTAGATAAACCTTCTTTACGAAGTTGTAATTCATATATTTTCTTTTCCATCGTTCCAGCTCCAACAAGACGATAAACATAACAAGCTTTTTTCTGACCATAACGATGCGATCGACACATTGCTTCGTGATCGTGGCATGGATTCCAACATGCATCAAAAATAACAATTCGATTGCCCCCAACAAGATTCACACCTTCACCTCCAGCTTTAGTAGAAATAAGCATTACATTCGACTCATCCTTATCACAATTAAAACGTTTGATCATGTCAAAACGCTTTTCAAGAGAAGTTGACCCAGTAATCTTGAGATAATTCATACGTACGCGAGAGTTTCTTTTCTTATTGTCCGCATTTGCAATTACAATCTGCTTAGCTATTACTTCAAGTGTACCTAGACTCTGTGAAAAAACAGATATTCTATCCCCAATTCGACACGAGTGATAAAGTATTCGCATTAAAAGCATCATTTTACCAGAATTACTTACCTTATTCATATTTACTTCATGACCCACAAAGGCTGGTGCTGCCCATTCTAAAGAGGTAGAATCATCATAAGAAGCAGAGGGTTTGTAATGTCCAAGCACAGTTATATCATCATCACTGGAAGATTTATCACTAGAAGACTTAATCATACCACCATCAATATCTCCATTCAGTAGTGCACTAATTCTGTTCCTAGCCACTGTATTTTTGCCTGAAGATGATTTATCCGCTTTACGTGTTGCTTGGTATAGAATATCAGGATGATTAACAATCATAAGTGAGATGTGATATGCCTGAAGAATACCTCCATTGGTTGGTTTCCCATCTTCGCCGACATGTTGTTTTCTATTATTTAAAAATGCACGATATAGTTGACCTTGAAGTGCTGAATTCTTTGTGCATATGACCCATTCAGTTTTATTAGGTAACATCGCATAAAGTACTTCAGGTCCACGACGAAGCACTAATCCTTTCATCTCCAAGTTAAGCACATATGACCTACGACGGGCGTGTGTCACTTCTATTTCCGAGCTATCTTTATGACTACCATGTTTAATAGGTAACTCAAACCTTTCTTTAAAAGTCTCATAACTACCAAGATAACCAGGACGGGCAAAGTCTACCATACACCAATACTCTTTAAGCCTATTCTGAATTGGATATCCAGTCATAATAATACGCCTTTTAGTACGCACTTTTTTCAATGCTACAGTAAGTACTGACTTCACTTTTCGTATGCGATGACCTTCATCAAGGATAATCATATCAGGTCCAGGATCAGTAAAAATTTCATGAAATTGTTTTTGCATTTGTTTTGGCATCGATTTTGGAACTGCTAATAAGCGAAACATTTCATACCCCATCACTAAAACGCCACCATTCCGTTGCCACGCTTGTGCAATCTCTAATCGGCGTTTATAAGATTTTGCATTCTTCGAACTCAGTTTTACTGGTCGGATTAAACCCATTGCTTCCATATCATTACCCAGCCATTTATCAAACTCTGAGATCCAATTAGCTACAACTATGGCAGGCGCAATGACAAGTACTGTAACCGGCTTTCTTTTGACAACACTACCATTTAATTTATTTTTTTTTTTTCTCCGAGAAATTGAATCAATTTCTTCTTCAGCATCATCACTCCCACTTGAACAATCAGATTCAGATACATCCGTTTCTATCCCATTCAAAGGATTATCGATTCCTCCCGGTTGCCAATTTTTCATAAAGGCACATATACTTGTGATGACCTGAATTGTCTTCCCGAGTCCCATGAAATCCGCCAAGATTACTCCTGCACCATCTCGACCTGCAGCTATACGCTTCCATATATACTCAACTCCTACTTTCTGATAATCTTTTAAAAAATCATCTAATCCAAACTCATATTTTAAGCGGCTTGTTACTGAAGGCAACTTTGTTTCGCAGCGAAGCTTAATCTTATCCAACCAGTCATCATTACTTTTCGACACTTTGTCCGAGAGGCGCATACGCTTCTTTTTTTTACAGCCATCATCTGAATCTGAATCTGAATCTGAAATAAGGTTTTGCACATCAACCGAATCTGAGGATTTGGCTGTCTTTTCTTTCTGTTTTCGTTTTCTTCTCTTTGTACCACTTGAGCTAGACATTAAATTTTCCTCTATCTCGAGAGAGGGACCATTATCAATACAGTCACTAAAATTATCTAACTCACTACTAGATTGGTTCTCACTAGACTGATTCATTCTATTATTTCTATTATTGTGAGTTGAAACAGCATGTGTAACATGTGAACTAATATCCCCCTCGTTGTCGTCGTCAGAGACGAGGGAAAACACGACGGGGTCAAAACTCATTATGAGGAAAGTCCTCCAGTTCTACAAGCAGTGGAAAATAAGTTTAGCGTTTCAAACCAGAGCAAAACATCTCCAAACAATCGATTGAAATTCCATTATATAAAATAGAGTACCACAATTTAACTCCTTACGTGTAATTAAATCTCTTATTTTAGGGAACTCAGCGTCAGCAGTTCTCGCTGTGTGTGTTGGGCGTAGCTGCCAGCCAGTGGTTATAGTACCTCTAGTCAAAAAACAATTAGGTACGGAATTTCGTATCAAAAAAATCGTCAGTCAGCTGACTGCTCTGTTGAGTTGACATCAGACTTCAAATCAATTGATCAATTAGACCTCAAGGCCAAGGGAGAAAAAGCGGAGAAAAAGTCATAATCCTCGATTCAATAAGAATTGTAAACACATTGGATTGGATACCAATTTCATAGTGAGTAAGACATATATTATTTTTACTTAAAATGAAATTAAGAGCTTTTATATGTATAGTAACTTCAACTATGATTTATGCAAGAGGTAATCCTGAAAGTCTTGCAAATGCTGTCACTGATGGTTGCAGGAAAGGTGATATTGACTCGTGCCTGACAATATTCAATGAGTACTGTGACTCTAATAAATATGGCATGTCTCTTGGGAAACAGAAAACTCATATTCTTGAAAATGCTGTGGGTTTTGCTGTTGAAGGTAATGTAGATATAAATATTCTTGAAGTCGGTGGTCACTGCGGAGACTCGACTCTTGCAATCCTTCGAAACCTCAAAGGCCCAAATCATAAACTTTATACTTTGGAGGATAATGTTGATTGGTATAAAGCTGCTCAAACAATTTTATCACACGCTTCTTCGAGCTCGAATTATAATCTGTATAATGGCGAATACAGCAAAATTTTAAAAGATTTTGCAACAAGAGGATATATATACAATATGATTATTCTCGATTCTCCTTCAACCACATATGCACTTCATATGCATTCACTTATAACCTTAGAACTTCTTGCGACCGACTGTATCATTGTAGCGGATAATATTGGGCGAGATTTACATCTATCATCCGTTCAAAATTTCTTGAAGTTATTAACTCAGAACAATTTCCAGTGGAATAAACTATCTGTAACTGAGCCCTACTCTGATAAAGTACTTATAGCAACACGAGGTGTATATATATCTGATATTTCCAGGATATTTTCTTTCGATACTGTGGAAGTTGAGCTATGATGCACTTGGAGGAACAACTACATTAATCAAAACATTTTCATTAGATGATAATATTTATTAGTTTAATATATCACATACAAGTAGTGATTAATAAAATTGTATTTATTCTGGTAGTGGACCAATAGCTTTAATTTTCTTACATTTGGTTTTCGTTTGCCAGTATACTGCTGAAAAAGGACCATACAATGTACCATAATATATAATAGGATTTAAAACACTGGATCTTCCTGTTGATAAACCTAATGCGCTAAAAATGCTTACTATAAACAAAAATAATGCACTAAATCCAATTGCTATGCAAGGAAAGAGAGGTAACACTAGCAGTACAGACATTCCTAATTCTTTAGAAAAACGTGAAAACGAAAGTCTTGGACTAATTCTTTTGCAATCAAGGAAACATATTACAATAAAGGATATTGCAGCAAGTGTAATGCGAAGTAGCTCTAGATGATGGATATGATTATCATTCATACCAAAGAACTTGAAGATGAAAAATTGGCCAATCCAAATAGAAATTAAAAGAATTATATGTATCTCCTTCATTTTTTCCTTACTTCGATGGAGAGAACCAACTAAAATTCCGGCACATATTCCAGTAATAAGCATAGAAGCTAACCCAGAAGAACCCACAAATCCCGCTATCCAGTGCAATGGTGTTGAAATACTATAAACAAAGCGACTATAGTTTTTAAAGTATGAGCTGTTGTAAATCAGACTGAAAATTATATTTACAATAATAACACAACATAAAAGGCGGCTCATTTTATGTACACTACGACGCGAGATCCAATACTCAGTTGCTATGAACGTAATAAGTAGAGAATTTGTTACTTCGAAAATAAGATATATGAGGGATGGACCTACCACGTAGTCTTTATCAGTTTCAATAATGTCACATGATAGTATTTTATCCAGTCGGCTAAAATCCTTCAACGCAACATTTCCTTCTGTTGCAAGACTGGACTGCAATCTTGTAAGGTCTCCATAACCACTGTAAAAGTTACTGATCACTTTCTGATCTTCAATATTTTCGATACGACCAAATGGTCGTTCGTGAAATGCATTTCCAAGTTGCTTCCCTTGTGGCTCGAGGGAAATGAAGATGTGACATGTGCGTGAATCCTTACCAGCTCCAGCAAACGAAACAGTGCCAACTGTGAAATCGATATCTTGTTTAACATCATCTTTCAACCGTTGACTATCCCATATTTTTTGAACTGATGGGTCTGCGGCAACGCCGAATTGAACAACAAAACCTGGAAGAACACGATACACAATCTGGTTGGAGAAGAAATCGGACTTTACAAGTTCCATGAAGCGCTCATAACCGATAGGAGCCCATTCTTTATGCATGTTTATCGTAAAGCTTCCTGCAGTAGTCCGACATTGTACTTTCTGAGCGACAACAATAGAATGATGAACTTCGAAAAGAACAAAAATACTATAGAAAAAAGACCTCATCCTAAGCGTCATCCTAAAAGCAAAGAAATTATTTTATTTTTTTTTAACTTTTTTTTCGTCTTCTTGTTTTTTTTGAATAGATGTAGAATTTGAATTTAACAGCAAATTTTGACACGTGTCACGGTGTCAGTGCGAAAACTAGTACGAACCAACCTTGTATAACTGTAGTCAGTCATAGTACTAGTCTAGCCGAGCTCGAATAAGCTCAAAATATATTTGATTTACGCGTTGCAAGTTGCAACAAGGGACAAAAGAAGTGATGCAGTATTATCTTGGAAGGAAATAAATACATCCATATATCTACAACATAAGCATAATGTGCGACAATTTTCTTACTCCTCCGTGCTTTATTACCTCAAGGTAATTAATATAAAATGGTACGCTTTAAGAATCGATATATTACAGCTCTGTTAAAATGGGACAAAAACACTAGCGTACCCCACGTTACGCCAAAGTATTTGAGTGATGCACTGTTGGAATCAATTTCTTGTAACTTTGGAGAACATGGGTTAGGCGTTGTCCTTGATTCCTTACAGGTGAAATTTTACTGTGAACATTTAGGTTTGATAGTTGTTCGTGTCTGCCGAGACTTTGTAAAAGAGTGTCACGCGGCTTTAAACTTTATCTCTTCTTTGAAAGAAACTTCTGTATCGATTACTGTACTAGCTACGTCTGGATCAATAATGTCATGTCGTAAATCTTCTCTGAAAATCTATGATTTTTTGGAGCAATCTTCTGTGGTTAGGATGAAATCTACAGAGAAAACAGAAGAACAGGAAGTTGACTCCAATAGAGCGTTCCTCGCAAATCTTCGACAGTAGCATATACTTTCCTGTATAAATTTCACTACTGGGTAATAATTGAAACTGATAAAATAAACTAATAAAGTGCATCTTTTAATGTTACATAAAGTTTGTTTCTCTTATATTGTCTGTTCCAGTGTTAACCTTTCATCAGCTTTTCCTAAGAGATTCTTTGAATAACATTAGCTACAACTGTAGCTGATGCCACAGGAGATTCCATTGGAATAAAATGACCAGAATTTATTCCTACAAATGAACCTTTTAAGGAATTTGACATACTTTTATAGATTCCCGTTGTATTTATATCTTTCAGATTTGGATAATGAACCGCTAATTGGTCTAAGTGAACACTATTCCTCCCTGCAACTACTGTAACAGGACATGTGATTTCAGAAAGATTTTCCCATATTTTTAACATCGTTATATCAGAACTGTATATATTAGCCTCAAAACGAGGGTCACAATGAAGTTTTGCTAATAGCTTGCCTGCTTCCCCAGGCACTTTAGTGATGTGAAACCCACCTTCAACATAGCATTTCAAGGCTGCCTTATCCCAGTTTTGAAAAACACTTTTGGATGAGAAATATTCTATTAATTCTGTCTGAAAATCCTTTAGAGTTGCATTTTTTTTAGAAGTGAATGAACCTCTACGATTTTTTGCGCTTCTTGCTAACGGGGATTGTTTTAGTTGTGATAATAAAAATTCCATAGCAGGTGTCATTGGTGAAGGTCGAGGGGGGAAAACTATTGGTTCAAATAGTACAAGCTCTGAAAATGTCCCAGGCTGTTGTAATTCTGAAAGTAACAGCGCAGTAGCACCCATACTGTGTCCTACACCAACTGTAGTAGGTTGTTTTTTACTTATAAAGTCATTAGCTTCAAGTTTATTATGAACGCTAGAAATATCCTGAGAAAAAATAGACCAATCAACAGTATCATTGGAAACTGCATAATCTTTTTTTTCTAAACTATTGGAACCATGTCCAGTAAAGTCAAATGCGGTTACTTCAACCTCTCCCATATCAGAGAAAACTACGTTATTTTGATTTAACTGAGATGAAAGGGCTGAAATAAACGGCACCCATACTTCTTTGCAAAACCCAGTTGCATGACACAGTAAGACTGAGACATCGTTAGCAGTAGCGTTGGTAAAAGTTTTTCTCAGCATTAAAGCTGAGGGAAGTAAAATGAGAAGATGTTAAGGTAGAACATAAATTGGACGGAAAAGCGAAGCAAGCCGACAACAATATTGACGATGACCAGTGAGTTGACATCAAGAATGAAATTTTTGACATGATGTCATCGCTGTCAGGACATCAAACATTCAGTTCAGCCTCAGCCATACATTCACCTACAGGTACTATATTAACTGTAACCGATTGCGTTATGCTTCCCTATTGAATAGTTAGTCATTGGTTTGGCCTCATGATGGACGATAAATTCCCTACCATCCTTTCAGATAAAAATGAAGGCTCTTTACTGAAATCACCGTTAAAGACGAGGCTCTTGGAACCGTTCAAGTTCCATGGGGATATTGGACAAGAAATACAGATTCACGAAGCAATTGGCCACGCTGAAAAGTTAACGACTCTTTGGTCGTGTGCCCCTACTATGGCAAATATGATTGCTATGCATTCATCGTTTCCTAAAGGATATTGGCGTGGTTGCAAAGTTCTCGAGCTAGGATCTGGCGTTGGTTTGCTTGGTATTGCAGCTGCTGTGCTTGGTGCACACGTCACCCTTACAGAGTTGCCAGATTCTGAAGCTGGTCGTTTAGAACTTTTGCAGCTAAATGTAGTAGCCAATAGAGTAGCTATAGACAGAGCAGGGGGTAGTATATGTATTGAAGGTTTAGATTGGAAAGATGATTCTCTTTGGAAAGATATTGCAAAACGTGGTTATGATGTAGTTTTAGGAGCAGATCTTGTTTATGGCAACGATGATGTATGGAGTGCTCTGATTGGATTATTATGTGAACTTAGTGCTATAAGTCCATCAAACAGGAACATTAAAATTCCTAAAATATATTCAAAAACAATTGATGTGAATTTAAAAGCTGTTACTTGTGCTGAAGTGGCCACTGATGCTATAAACAAAGTAGAAGAACATACAATAATATCTACTAAGTTTAAAAGAAGTTTACTCGCGAAACATCCTGGTATTTATTACCCCAAGTCTAATAGTCGTGATAATGAAGAATGTGTAGTTGGAAAACACTTTCATAATGTTCATCGTCGTCGCCAGAGTCTAGACGTTGATGAAAGAATACTACAGAATGATAAATTAAATAGTAATTGGCTAGCTTCTAAACATACTTTTGAGGAGGCGCCATCGGCTGCTGAATGCAAAGCTCAAACAAATACAGAGCCTTTGATATTATTTGGCTTCGAACATCGTCCTGGGCGCTTCCCATGGTCTTCGCCCTCGTGTAGTTTACCTGGACTAGAAAATGTGGCATTTTTCTCACGTTTAGCCATGTGCTTTAACATTGATCAATTTGAGCCAATTTGTCCAGTAGAGAAATTTGGTTTTTGGCCTTCAAATGTATCTGTTTTCAAGTTAACATGGCGTTGGAAAAATCTTCATTTAAGTGAAAGTTCCAAGGGAAAGCGTCAGAATAAATTGAAACAATAGTAGTAATTGAAATTAATAATTTAATAGTTAGTATGGTAAATAATAAAATAAACACGAAATATCAATCGGCAAATTTTCGGTCATTTCTTTTTTTTTTTTTTTTTTTTTTTTTTGATAAAAATCAAACGGAACTTGTATACTACTAGGAAATGTAACTGTTTTGAATTAATCAAGAGTGTACGGGTAATACGGTAGCAAGTACAAGGTTAGATTAGAATAAATAGTCCAACCCTTTTTCTTTATTTTGAAAAGTAGTGACTGGTTGCTCTGCATAGTGTTGAATCTGGAAATGGATTCACGAGATAAAGAGGAGCTTCGCCCGAGCGTGGGGGTTGAAATGAACGGGGACTACAACTCAAATCATGGCCGAACTAAAACAGGAAAAAAAAAGAAAGCTTCAAACCGACGAACTGCAATGAATAACCGTTTCAGACATTCAATTGGGACTGCAGATTCTCTTAGAGGACGTTCTACTCGAGTTTCATTAACTTCACGTCAAATAGCTAAAGGAACAATTTTAAAAATGGCAAGTATCCAGTGCTCATTATTGACAGTTCTTTTATTTTGCGTTTTACTTCTCGAGTTCAAAGTTGGAAAGGTCCAACAGGCTGATGAATTCAAGTATACATGCGGAGGTCCATCATTTTTGGTATTGCTTATATTTAAGGTGCTTTCGACGCTTTCAGTAACTCTACTTGTTGCATACCAACGTCAAGTTTGGATTGCAACAGGTTGGACTGTAACTCGAGGCCACGTTCGTTCTAATGCTGTACTGAGTGCCTTTGATTTAGCTATGAGCTTCTGGTTATTATTATCAATGACTGGGAAATGTTGGAGCACGTCTACCTTTTATGTATTTACATTTGCAATTCTTATATTTATGATTATTGCTTCAATAGGTTATATTCGATTTCTACTTCTGCTCTATAGACGATCTCAGTTGGAAAAAGCTCACGCGGACACTGCTGGTGGTTATGGCGATGGGACTGGTGATATGCATTCCGTTGTACCAGGAAATAGAGGAGATACTATTGACGATATTGAGGAAGGTAATATTGATACAGCAGGCGACAAATATGGAATGGATCCATCAATATCTAATACTACTTGGGGGAGTAGTGCAGTAGTTAGTGGGAATGATGCTGAAAGTTCCAGTATTTGGGACAATACAACCCCTGCTAATATTTCTAGTATAGGAAGTTCTGGAATGACACCAGAATTATTTTCACAATATTGGGAAAGCCTTCCACAAAGTGGTGCATTTGATTGTGCTGTAGATCGTGTTCCATCAGTAATTCAACTACAAGAACATCTGAACAGAAGAGGTTTCAGTGTAATGGCATCTGGAGTAGTTAATAATACACTAAAGTTATATTTTTCAGGTGAAAATACAACACAACATGCTGCCCCAGTAATGTTTTTTGGGGAATTAGTATTAGAAACATCCACAATGAAACTTGGAGTTAAGTTTAAGTGTGATTCACCGGAAGAAACAAAGCAGTTTGTGCAACGTTTGCAGTTGAGGGATCTCTTTTTTTCTGCTTCAGGGTGAAATATATCAAAAAAATAAATATTTGATCAAAAAAATTATTTTATTTTCACACAAAAAAAATTTCATACTTTTCTTTCATCATTGGATAAATTCCAAGCATTTTGAACCATTTGTATAAATTCGTCGTCAGAATCCATACTGTTGCTCATATCACGGTAATAATCAGCAAATTCACTCTTAGTAACTTGACCATCGTGATTACCAGTAGCACCTTCCCAGACGGTAGTCATATTTGCTAACACATCTTTCTCTGATAATGAACCAGATAATACACTTGGGTGTTTGCTTGCATCAAATGTATTCAAAAGATCCTCAACGCTAATTATCCCATCGCCAGTCTTATCTAACTTTGAGAACGCTTTGCCAACTACATTCAACCGTGGTGTGCTCATAGGACCGCGTATTACTGCAAGAAATTCAGTAAAGTCAATAAATCCATTACGGTCTCTGTCAAAGGCGTTGAATAACTCATCATAATGCGTTGGCTCAAGTTCAATACCATAGTCCATCAAACCCCATTTAAATTCATCTTTAGAGAGTTTGCCGTCTCCAGAATCATCGAAACACCTGAGCATACGTGTTAACGAACGAACTCCATCTGAACCACTACGTTTTAGTATCAATTTTCGGACATCCTCGACTACCTTTGGCATGCCTGGTAAAGAAGATAAAACATCAGTAGTAAATGCACTTGGAACAGTTCGGTTCATCATGATAGTTTGCTCGGTTCGGTATCGAGCCTGGCGCATCACGGGGGTTTCTTGAGTCCAACGTCTCCTGTAGTCATTTAATTCGTTGTTTCCCAGTGCAGGTTTTTCTTTAAAAACTGTACTAAACTCGTTTTTTTTGCCCTTTCCATAAGTTGATTTACTCAGTGGTTTCCAATTCTTTTCACTTTGCCTGTTATCAAAGTTAACGATATTGTCATAATTTATATCAGCGGACTTCTCCTCCGGGATACCTCCACCAAATGAATTAAGAACTTGGCCTGTCGCATCAAGCTGCTGTAACTGTGTCGTACTTTGCCAAGCTGGATCAGATGCAGCTTTTCCTACTTTCATAAAATACGATGGTTCATTACGTGCCTCCACGAAGTTGCCACCTAGAGTCTTTGCGCTATAGTTGTTGCGACCTCCACGAAGACTATTTGCTCCAAGATGATTAGCATGGCGACCTGGCATTATCCAATTAATATGTTGGTGTAGTATCTATTCAAAGTTGTGACTCGACCTTTTCTTTCTTTTGACCGTAACGTTTTTATTCGGGCGGTGGCGCAAACCTGTTTTGGCTTCGACGGTCAATATTATGATTATTGGGAAATAATTCGGTTGACTTGAAGGACAATATTCTCTCATTCGATTCTATTCGACACCTTCATAAAATAAAGCTACTCTCAAGTGTATCGGCGCCTGCAAACTACTTGATGTCTAAGTTTTTTCTCTACTCTATGCGATTCTGAACAAATTAGGTATTACTTAGCTTGTGAGATTTTAGTTCCATGACTTGGTCTCGAGGTTTTCGCGTACAAAAGCAGCGACTTGAACTACGCGTCGATACTGAGAAACAGTGGTTAGCTGGTCGCTCGGAATTAATACTACTTCCTACTGGTGCTGGTCAATCAGCAAGTTCTAAATCTAGCCCTCGTCCTCCACGCAAGAAAACAAAGAAGACAGACGAAACATTACGACTGCACTTCCGGCAATGTACAATAAACAATATCACCGTAAATGGTTATGATGCAAAATATGAGCTGATGGACTTCTTGGCTGTTCCCACGAGGGAGGAATATCGGGATTTGCAGGCGTTTTATGTACACTATCGTGCTGCAATGTGTGCAGCTGAACAAGGAGAGCTTGTTGTATCTATCCCCAAAGCAGTATTGGAAAACAAGGGTAATATATCTATGATGCCTAGTATAACTGTTGTCGTTAATTATGAGCTACATGATGCAACAGCTGGAATTAGATTTATAGGGCCAAATTCTTTTCCTGGTTCAATACCCCACATGTACACTCACCAGGCACCATCGGGGAGTGGCACTGTTCTATCCGGAGGAACTGGTCCTCGAGCATGGTTCCCATGCATTGATTCACCAAAATCGCGTCACACGTACGAAATAGAGATTACAGTTCGAAGTGATTCTAATAATACTGCAATATGTAGTGGTGAACTTCTTGGTTCTCGTCGCGGTTTTGTCAGTGCTTCTCAATGGAATAGTAGTTCTTCGTTGAGTTTACACGCTCGTGTAAAAGATAAAAAATATTGTGTAGACGATGTGATAGATAATGTTGATTCTAAAAACCTGATTGACACAATAACATTTAAGTATGCAATTAAATCACCTATAGCAGCACGATCATTGGGTCTTGCTGTGGGTCCGTTTATTGCTGTCGCTGATAATAACGAAGATGCCAAAGATTCATTACCTTTAGTTACACATTTTTGTCTTCCATCAGCTTTAGGAGGTACTAATCGAACCTATGATACAATTTTAGGCGCGACGACTAGTATTGATAATAATATAAATGTATATGACTCTCATGGAGTTTCTTCCTCTAAAAATATTGAATGTCAAAAAGAAGAATTCAGGAAAAGTTGTACGGCATGTGGTGGGGCCATTCGGTGGATGAGAAAGTATTTAATGTGTGAATATCCTTTTCTCTCCGGTGAAGATACTAATTCATCACTAAAAATAGAGAATGGGGTTAAAAATGTAAAGAAAAGGCAGGTAGAGAAAAATGAAACTGTGGTAAAGCAACGGCATGTATTACATAGACAAGTATTTGTCCAGGGATTAGAAGTTCCAACACATCCTGCTCATCCACCTGGTGTTCCAAAGGTACATGGTCTCGTGGATAGTGTGGTTGCCTTTTCATCTTTAGTTATACTTAGTTCTGAGCTAATTAGACCTTCGAATGAATTGGATCACACTCATCGTTCTGAATTATGTCAAGCAAATGGTGTGGCACAACAGTGGTTTGGTGGTTTGATGGATGTTCCCACGTGGATTTATGTTTGGCTACAAGCAGCATTTTGTGGTTGTCTTGTCAACCTCTACAGCCGAGAGCTTTGTGGCGTTGATCATTATTGGAGTCGTATGAGGGCTCTAAATGACATTGTCTCTATATGTGCTATAGAAGGAGGGCATCTGCGCTCAGTCAGGGCACCTAAACAACAACGCCCTTTGCAGCCATCCCCTACAGCTCTATGGACAGTTATGCCTAATATTGTAGGTGGAGGAACAGTAGCAGCAATGAAAGCAGCTTTTGTTGCGCATATGATTGAAAGACGTGTTGGGGTGGGAAGTTTCCGTATAGTATTACGCAATTTACTAAAAGCTGCATCAGATGCGAATGTTGCTCTTCGTAAAGATTTACTTCAATGTACAGAGACTCCAACTGTCATTGATTGCGAAAATAATAAAACATCCGTCAATGGTAATATCAATGAAAGTGTTATATCTTGTAATGGAGATAGTGGGGTCAATAGAACTCAACATTGGTTAATGACGACACAATCTGTATTATCTGCCTTTCGACGAGGAGCAAATGGTGCTACATCAGCGGAAAGTTTAACCAAAGGGTTTGCACAGCAATGGATATACGGTAGTGGCTTTGGGGCAGCTAATTTTCGAGCTAGTTTCAATTATCATCGCAAACAGAATATGGCTCAAGTCCATTTAGAACAGATTGGAGAACGATTTGAAGGTGAGATTGTTGTTCGCGTAATAGAGCAATCAGGATCCACGGATCATATTCGTCGCATAGAGAGAAGGAGACATGATTGGTCTTTTATTTGTCACACAAAAGTAAGAAAAATGCGAAGTAAACCAAAAAAGAATAGAAATAATAATGGTGATAGTTCAGAAACAAATGATACTCCTATATTATTTGTACGAATAGATCCTGATTTGCATTGGTTGCGTCGTTTGCAGTTTGAACAAAAGATATTTATGTACACTAAACAATTATCAGATGGTCATGGAGTTGTTGCTCATATAGATGCACTTCAAGGTCTTGCACGTCTTCCTTTACCTGGGAAACCCCCATCATTGACTGCGTGTCATTCTATAAATCGTGTTCTTATAAATCCTCGAAATTGTCTACCACTCCGAATAGCGGCTGCATGGGCATTGACGCGATGGCAGAACTTACATGCACCTGTGTCAGCTGCATCGACCGCAAGTGGTAGTTGGAATGGACTTAATTTACTTATTAATTTCTTTAAACGCGTTTCTGGTTGGTTTGATGAAAGTGATCAGCTGAGACCAAATCGTTTTTCCGCAACGGATATTTCTGATTATGCCCTCAAGTGTTCTGTACCAATGGCAATTGCCTCTGTTCGAGCACGAAATGGTATTGTACCTGAAACAGTTATTACCTTCCTTCTTGAACTTTTACGTGAGAATGATAATCGTGGCAATACTTTTGGAGATGGTGGTTACGTTGCAGCTGTTGTGACTGCTCTTGCAAGCGCATATGCTGCTAGTAGTTCGTTTGGATCAACAAGTGGACTCACTACAGAAAGTGTAGGCAGTCCAGTATGGGAAATTAAAAGATATCTCGGTTTTGATCATATCAGGCGAAGCTACAATGGAGTAGTTGCCGCAAGTTGCGTTAGAGCATTGTGTACACTAGAAATTGCTGGTAAGAAACTGAATGATTCCCCATACGACACACTTTGTTTATTGAAGAAGTCTGCTGTGAATATTGTGAATAATACAGAAGTTTCCAATTCATACCCAGAAATGCCATGGCCTGTAAGAGATGCTGCTGCTGAAAGTATAGTATGTCATTTTTTTGCTCGACAGTTTGGTAAAATTTATGGAAAGTCTCGTAAAAAATATGGTAATTTTGGGTCAGGTTACAGCAATAAACCGATCGAAATTGACAGTAATGATAATAATAGAGAAAATTGTTGTCGTGCTCTAGGTTGGATTTTTAGCGCAATAGCTTCACGGGCGTTTCTTCCACGTTTAGAAGCTGTAATATGGAGTGAACTTGTTACATTGTGTGAAAATATTGATGGTAAGAATGAAGGATCGTATTTGATAGCTGCGTTACAGGGAATGACACCTATTACGCAAAAAGTAGTAGAACTTCTCTGGCATTTAATGAATGGTGATGTTGAAGATTCAGTGTCAGTGGGATGTATGTTCCCTAAACCATTCGCTAGCCGTCGATTATACGCATATCGCGTTTTCAAAGCTGCTTTTAGACATAGCACCCCTCCTTGTTTCCCACAACTTATGAGTAAGCGCAAACCTGCCAATTGGGCTGGTGCTTTTAGTAGCTTTACCGATGATGTGGCTGTACTAGCCGATGTAAATTTGCGACGTATGGATCTACGACATATATTGCGGAGGCGCGCGTTGATCCGTGAACCGAAGGTACCACCACCAAATTACTATGTTTCTCGACATCGTATCATGCGCGTAGATGCCATTGGCAATGACAATGATGTTATACGTGGACAGAGTAATGAAGAGCGATATATCTGGAGAATGGTTGCGCCAGAGAAACCGAAATCAATCACCATGGAACAACTGAAGAATGAATACAAGGGTATCAACTTCAAACTTAAATGCAAAGAAGTAGAATTATCTTCTTTTTCATTATCATAATAATAAATAGTCAATTGACCCATGATTTAGTTTATTTCTATGACATAAAATATTTATTTGTGCATTTAAAATGTGTAATGTTTGAACATTATGGAACAAGTTCATAATGCTAAAAAAATGGTAATAATTATTTTTCACCTAGACGACGCTTGGCATTTTCAACTGTATTGCGCATAAGCATTGCAATGGTCATTGGACCAACACCGCCAGGAACAGGAGTGATTGCACCAGCGTGCTCAAATGCAGCAGCATAGTCAACATCTCCACACATTTTTTTACCAGACTTTCTTTCTGGGGCATCTTTGAAGTTGACACCGACATCAATTACAGTAGCTCCAGGCTTTATCCAACCGCCTTTGACGAATTCTGGCATTCCAATTGCAGCAATAACAACATCAGCAGCACGAACAACTTCATCGAGATTCTTTGTTCTGGAATGGCACATTGTTACAGTACTGTTACGATGAAGAAGCATCATAGCTACAGGCAGACCTACAATGTTACTCCGTCCCAAAACGGCCACGTTGGCACCATTCAAATCAACACCAGAACGATCTAAAAGCTCAACACAACCAAGAGGAGTACAAGCATTATTTGCTGCTACTCGGTAACTAAACTCAGAACCATCACGACGCTGGCGCAATTCTTCACCTAATCGCGCAAGTCCACCCATGTTATATGGATGGAAACCATCAACATCTTTGTCCACTGAAATTGCTTCAAGAATCTTCTTTTGATTGATATGCTCAGGTAATGGAAGCTGTACTAGAATTCCGTCCACAGTAGGGTCTGCGTTCAACTTGTTTACCAATGCAAACAGCTCCTCTTCAGGGACATTCTCATCAAGAACTTCTTTAATAGACTTAAATCCGCATTCAGCCGAAGCTTTTTCTTTCATATTGACATATGTCGCACTGTTTTGTAAGACGTATGGGAGAAAGAGAAGAGTGTTAGCTAAACTGNAAATNAAANAANAAATANAAAAANGTAGAGACATATAAATATATTGTGAGAGAAAATTTTCAATAAAAGTGACGTACCTATCTGGGCGAGCACCAACAAGAACTACCGCGAGACCAGGAGTACCTGCAGCATCACCGTGCTTGGCCTTGAGACCGGCTGTCTCCGCTGCAACTTCTTCACGTACAGCCTTCGAAATCGCAGTGCCATCGATTTTAGTGGCTGCAAAACTTCGAGTAAACTGTTGGCGAATTGCTGCGCGAGATGCAACTGAGCGAATCATTTTAGAAAACATAATTGAGAATCTGGAGTATTGATAAAATCTAGTGTACAGAGTGGCTGAGTGTTGCAAAGACTTAGTAAACAAAGAGTTTATTTATGGTCGTCACGTGAAAACAAAATATGACGGTCACCGAATGAAATTTGACAGTTTTTCCACCCTAACCCTAATTCAAACTTTTTTCGTAACTGTTTTCTACAAAACACTAAAGAAAAGAAATACCTATTTTAATACCACTTATGATGATGCATCAGCATAGTCAACGATGGAATAGTAGTTTCCATTGAGTATTGTACTATATTTTTTAACAGAAATGAACATTGCAAAGATAGTGAGCTCGAAAACGAAGGTGAAAAGCGTAAAAAAATCAAAAAAGCTTTTGAAAAAGATAGAACAGGCAAAAAAATATCTACAGACGGAGCCCTCAGATGTAGAATTTAAGGCTCGGATTAATGGATCAAAACTTTTGCTCGGAACAGATATGGATGAAGTTAAAAGAAGGTTAACTGTCAAGAATACCTCACTTGGTCAATGTCCTGCAATTTGGGAATATTATGAGTCAGGTAAATGGAAAAGTTTTTCTGACTGTTTCGAAGGTGAAGATTGCACGGATATTATCGAAGGTTCTTTCAAGGAAGATAAACTTGGTGTAAATGAACTGGTTTTAAATAACCGAAAGTATACTATTGTATTTGAAACAATGCGAAAAAATAATCCAACCTCGGGCAAGTCACAGCGTATCCGAAGACGCATTCCAGAACGAGTTCCTGACGCTGATCAACTAGTTAGTTTACGTGCTGGTCTCGTGCAAGAAAGAACGACGGAATATTTAGAGAAGAGTGTTATGGATGTTGTAACAAAAGGTCTCACAGAAATTGCCCTTGAAAGACCCAGAGATTTACACTTATGGCTTGGGCGGNATTTACTTGCTAGTGTTAAAGATGTACAGAATAAAAATGGAATAATCTGTTTTTATCGTGGGGGTAGAGAGAAAGTAGAATCTGAGAGACAACGAAGTTCCTCGTTTATGCTCAAGACACTTCTACCAGATCTTCATGATGCACTACAAAAACTTCCTGTTTTGAAGCCCGATTGTCCTATACTGTGGGTGGCAGTTAGTATTCTACGTCATTCAAAAAATGTAGAAATGATAATTTTACCTAAGAATCGATATATTCTATGTCAAGGAAAAAATGATTCAAAGCAAATAGAAGTATACTCGAACTCCAAAGTGGATAATAGTTTTCTTGATGGTAATAGTCAACAAAAACTCATACATCGAATGGTGGAGTGTTCATTCTTTGGTTATCCACTTTCCTTACAAAGATCAAAGTCTCACTCTGCTAGAATTATTCAGCGGTATCAAAGGGGAAAGCAAGTGCGTGATAAATTTTGTACATAAGATAAAGAAAATATAATATATATTGCTTTTTTTTTGTTGACTACCATATTAAAATTTTTTTTTAAAATAGCAGTTAAATTAAGAAATTCACAAGATGGCCAATTTCGATTTTTGACGTTACATCTTTTTGTTGTAGTAGTACTTTAGTATCGACGGATATCGAATATCATATATTCTATTGATTTTGCTTTACATTTCATTGTACACATTGATTGAGTACATATATTTATATCTCACAACGTATACATTCAGTATACATTTGAAACGTTCAAGGATTGATAATGAGCTACGTCGATGAATCACTCTTCGGGGAGTCTCAGGCTGCTCGTCGACGCAAACAAAAATTACAAAACGCTGGACGTACAGCTTCTCAAGTTCTAGCCCAAAATCAGGAGACAGCTCCGTTAAGTTTATCTCGTTCTACATATAGGCAAATGCAACGTCGAGCACTAACTGCCGAAGAAGAGTTTGAGCTTCAAAAGAAAATAGCAGCTNAGCGTGCCGAAGATAAAAGAAAAAGTGGTCCAGATATCAAATGGATAACTGCACCTCGACCTACTGTGCAACAGGAGTATGATCGCCGTATTCGAGAGCAAGGAGATGGTCCAGCAAATGTTAGAGCTGCAGCTATGATGGACGAAGAGCTTGATGAAGTTAAGACTTTACAACATAAGCTGAATATTATGAAAGTGAAAAGTATTCGCGAGCAACAGATCTTTGAACGAATTGCCCGCAAAGAAAAAGAAGATAAATATGATCAACACTTCTTTGTTGAAAAAATGAAAGAGCGTGATGCAGCTCTTTATGCAGCTGAGCAGGAACAGATAAGATTACACAATCGAAAGAAATCTTATGCGGCTGAGCTAACCCAGCAGAAGCTCGAATGTGAGCGACGCAAAATATTGGAACTTGAGGCAAAAGAGCAAGAAGGTCGAGCAATGAAAAGGCGCATACAAAAAATGGTTGTACAAGACGAAGAAGCACAAAAGCGTAAAGTTGAGGAACAGAGAAGGCGAAATGAAGTTTTAGCTGCTGCTAATATACAAGCTCGGAAATACCGTTTAATACGAGCAGCTGAAGACAGAGCAGAAGACAAACGCATTATGAAGTTTTTGGCAATGAAAAATTATGAAGAAGAACAACGAGTTGCAAGAGAGTTAGCAATAAAGGCTGAAGCAGACCGCGAGGTAGCAAGATTACGAGCTTTACAAGAAAAGGCGAATGATAAACGAGGAGAAGAAGATGAGAAGAGAGCGAAATTACGCCAAAGAGAGCGCAAACTTAAAGAAGATGCAATGTATCAAAAAAGAATAGATGATCGAAAAGAAATGATGGCTACAGTGATTCGAGACCGTGATAAACAAATCCGTCTCAAGGCAAGAGACGAGCTCATAGAAAAGAAACTGGACAAAGCATATATGGCACGAATAACAAAAGAGCAAGTAGTGATTGAGGATCGTCTTCAACGGGAGAAAGAAAGGAAGCATCAGATTAATATACAACATGCTAAAGAACTTGCAGAGTTAAGGGATAGGCGAAAGGAACAAGCTAAACAGAAAATTGTACAGCAAAGAGAGGTTGATGCTCGTAATGCAATGGATGGTGACGTATACAAGCTTCGTGTAAAAGAAGTTTTTGCACGCAAGTTGAGAGAACATCAAGATGCAGGTCATGCTTTGCCTCCAGAATTTTTACAAAAGCAGGAGAGTGAGGAAGAAAAAAGAAAAAGGCGGACAAAGTTTTCAACATCTCGTCCTCTATGGTAAATATAGCTAGCCGTGTAATAAACTCAGGGGAATTTGGCTATTTCTCTTTATAACTTTGATATATGATAATAAAACTATTTCGTTTTTTTAAGAATAAGAACTATTATTTTTGTATTCGGGGTCGTTTTCTTGTGGTATCTAGAGGATTGCTATTGTAGACTTTGCGAGTGTCTCTATTACTATTTAAATATTTTTTGTGTTCTCCATTTTGCTTCGGTATAATTACTCTGTTATTCACATCGTCTATATAAGCACGAACAGTATTTCCATGAATACGTAACTTTCTACTTTTCCTGCGCTTCTTTGGAAGCGTAATTGTTTCACTACTCAAAGTAGCTCCCATACCGTAGTTGCTTGTAGATGCAATTATGTTTTCATCCCAAAGAATATTCCTTAGTTGACGCATATATAGAGGTGCTGTAGCTTCTTCACTCAAATGTACATCAGCAGCTGCTACCCTTGATGGATCAAGAAATTCTTCACAAACAACACCAGTTTCTTCATTAATTAACTTATCTGATATCTCCAAGTAGAGAAATCCCAAAGATTTTGCTAACTGCTGAAGTTTCAAATTATACGCTTTCGTTGCTTCTGTCCGTTCTCGATGTGATAGTACTTCAAATTCTGTGACATTCAAATGTGCTTCTTGTGAATGTGCTGATTTTTTTGCTGCGATTGCAAGAGATCTCTTGACTAATTCTGGTGTAGGCAAAACTGGAGGTTGAACACCAACGAGTACAACACGACTTGGTCGCTCGTTGCGAAGTGACCTCAACCAAGTTGATATTCCACGAATAGAAATTTCTATTTGTTTTTCATATGTCCATTTCTCACCTATAGAATTGTGTAACTTGTAAAAATAGATATAATCTAAGTCCACTCCACCTACTTGGACCACCAAAGCCTCAGCTTTTTTTGCATTACTTGCAATGAACCGACGCCAACGAAAACCAGACTTTGTTTTGCTAGAGTCGTTGCATAAACCCATTGCCGACGTGCCTGAACGACGACATAACACAATATCTAGCTCGTGGCACTTAGCTGGAGTGGGTAATAAACGCGCTAGTTTCCAGGCATCTGTGTGAGAATCGCCAACAATTATTATTTTCATTTATTATTAATAGATAAATTACACTACCTACTATATATCATATTCATATACTATGACTTGCTGCGTTCCCCGTTTCTGTCAACACGATTTGAGATTTGATGTTTTTAGACGTCATCGGTCAACTCATCGGTCAACCGGAAGAACTTCTCGTCGTCATGTGAGAAGTTGTGAACACGAACTGAACAGTATAACACACACATTTGCCGTAGTGTATTAACTAGTGTGACTCATAAATATTTTTCTATTACTCGTTATTACTGTACCAACTACGAAGGTATATTAAACGTAACAGAAGCGCATTTTTCTACATATATACACCAATATGAGTTCGCGAACTTTGATGAAAAAAATGAATGATCTCAGCACTGCGTCAAAGGAAGAACTTCTTGAGGAAATGATACACATGGCAGGAACAAAAGGACTCGTCTCAGGAACGAGTAAACATGGTGAATATTGTCACGTACCAATGACATTGCTCCCAGCGATGTTCTCTCGAACAGTATTTGAGACTGCTGTTACTGTCAATCCTATTTTCAATTTGCTTGTTGATCGCATTGCTCGTGATATTCCTTGGCTTCATAGTACTCTTAAAAAAACTGGTGATGCGGATCCTTTCACAGGGAAGCTTTTGAATATATCTGAGCAAGTGCAAAAAGATGGCCTTGCTCAGTCTGCTTACTTTGGTATATTCAGATCTGACTATATGCTGAACAAATCAGATCAGCGTTTATTGCAGGTCGAACTTAATACAATTGCTGCATCATTTGGAGGTTTAATGGCAGGAGTTAGTGAGTGGCATAAATTTGCGATGCAATGGTTGATGCAAAAACATCTGAATGAACATGATGATAATATATTGAAGTCATTTTATGGAGAAAGTCAGTCAGACATTAATGCAGCTTTGCCCAGTAATCCGGCGCTTGAGTCCATTCCTGCGGGAATTGCTTTCGCTCACGAATATTACATAATGAATCGTTTCGCTTCTGCCTTACGTGAAGATAAAGCCATTTATGTATTATTTGTTGTTCAGAAAGACGAACGTAATTTTGCTGATCAGCGTTCCTTAGAATTTGCTTTACTGCAAAGTCATGGAATTTCTGTTATTCGAAAAACACTTACAGAACTTACTCAAGATTTAGCTATACGTAATACAAAATTATTTGTATGTGAAAAAGAAATATCTGTTGTTTATTTTCGTGCGGGATATACACCAAATGATTATCCAACAGAGAAAGAATGGAAAGTTCGATTATCCATTGAAAAGTCGTTTGCAATTAAGTGTCCTTCAGTGGCATACCAATTAGTAGGTGCAAAAAAAATCCAACAAGTCTTGAATACACCAAATGTTCTTCACCGTTTCCTTAGCAAAACTGAAGCAGAGTTGGTAAGTATACATTTTGCTGGACAATGGGCTCTTGGTCCTGGTGTATCAAATGCAGATGAGTTAGCTGTTTCTGAAGCCAAAAAGTTTCCAGAAAATTATGTCATGAAACCACAACGAGAGGGTGGAGGAAATAATCTTTATGGTATTGATATTAAGAATGCTTTAGAAAATATGTCACCTGAGGAACTATCTGCGTATGTGTTGATGCAACGCATTTATCCCCAGCCAGCGTATGCTTTATTAGCCCGTGAAGGAAAAGTCCGATGTGTCCCATCAGTACAAGAATTGGGAATTTATGGTTGCTTTATGTCGCTACCAGAAAATAATGTTTTAATGAATAAGGGTCATTGTGGACAACTTTTGAGAACCAAAGCATTAGGTGTTGATGAAGGAGGTGTGGCTACGGGTTACTCATGTTTAGATAGTCCATTTTTAGTGTAATTAGCTTCTGTTTTCTTTCATTAAAACGTATATATTATTTTATATGTCATTTATTGTTTTAAAATTTCAGCAAGTTCTTTCTCGCCACTGTCATCATTGTCTGTCACTAATTCGATATCATTCTCGTCAAAATCAAAATCTGAACCAAGTAAATTGTTAAAGTTTTTACCACTTAACTTCTGTTTTGACTTTGTAGTACTATTGCCAGTTTCCCATGACTTCACAAAAGAATAAGCTTCTTTACGGTCGTGCATGAGCCGATGAGGCCATGCGCCACCCCATGTTGCCTTACGTGCAGCGCGGAAAGCTCCAGGAAATTCATCTTTTTGCTTTTTTAGTTTTCCTTTTGTAACGATTCTTCTTTCAGTATTTCCGTCGGCATTGCACAGATCCATAATTACATGTCCTTTGCGTTTTATAGGGTGGCCAAGCAGGCGAGAAATTTTTTCATTATTATAATACTCTGCTGAATCAGTTTCTAAACCATTGGAAACATTCTTATCGAAAGTTTCTTTGTTTGACTTTACAGCCGACAAATAAGAAAACTTCGAAGACCATACTGTGGATCTGGCCTCAACAGCATCAGGTTTGATTGGAGGCTCGGGTCCTCGTTGAGGAAAATGACAATGTACACCTGTTTTATTATTTCCCTTTCTTTTATTTGGTTTAGTAAACCAACCCACTTGACCAATACTACCGCCAGCACTTTTTGATTTTTTTATTTTCACTGATTTTTCTTTTGATTCATTTGTCTCTTCATCAACAGACGACATCAAAGAGTTTACCACGGAATCTCTCGTATTCAGAGCCAATGGACATTTTTTCATATGTGTACATGGAGCTATAATAGACATGTCACCGCCTGCTTTTTCAATTAAAGTAGATCTAGCATCCTGAATACAACGTGAACCCCATCGGGACCCTGGTTCTACTAGCACAAGCATACCATCATTCGCAACTAATTGCCAAAGAAGTCGTAATGCAGCTTCCCGAGCTCCATCAGTTGGAAGTTCACCAAACACATTAGATGCAATTACCAAAGAAAACGGACGAGCAGATGAACCACGGCCTCTTTTTGCAATATTTGTAAGACTTGGAAACCATCTAGGTGATGGACCAGTAAAACCTTGTTTCATCAAAGCCTGAGCAACCACAGACATAGACTGAGATGGCTCTATCGCAATACACTCATCAATTGCTGTCGGCCAAACATCTTGAGCAGCCCAAAGTGATGTACCAGGTCCAGATCCAAAATCCAGCACAGAGTGTGGCTGGAAATGTGGTGCTCTTTTACGTATTTGCTTTAAAACTGTTTTCGTTGTAGAGTAAGCAAGTGGCATCCTAAATGCAGTGTGTGAAATTGTACGTGCTGGACAGTATACAAAAGGTTGAGTTGCTTCTACTTGCTCTGCTTTCATTTTATCTTCAACAGAACTATTTCTACCAGTTGATTCATCTTGTGCAAACTCTTTGTGTAATTCCTTTTGTTCAGCAAGTTCTCGGCTATCAGATTGTGATTCCTCCATCTTATGTAATGCTATACGCATATTAAGATCAGAACGATACTTGAGATCTCCACATAACTTGTGATATTCTTTATACAATGGATTTACTTTTCGCTTACTAGCTTTGACAATAGTTTGAATTCCTGAGACTAGTTCTTTCGGGAGTTGAGGTACTGTTCTCCAGTTGTAACCTTCTGCTAAATTAAGAAGTTCCTTTTTCTTTCCTTTTACTTCTGGAGAGTCACTCTCAGAAGAATAAATATATTCATACTCTATACTAGTATCATCAATGATATCGTCAATATTAGATGATATTTTTGCTTCTTTGACGTCGTCTTCTGCGTCAAAACTCTTCGGCGAAAGCTCTTTTAACAATTGTTGAAACGCTACAGTTTCAGAAAGACTTTCTGAATCACTCTCTTCAAAGTCGTCACTGTCTTCTGAGACAATTTCACTTTTACCAATTTCTTCACTAGAACACACATCTACATTAGCAACAGTTCCTACCGGTGTACTATTTGTTCTATTCTGTCCAGATTCCTTAATTCCATTCGATAAAGTACTTTCAGCCTTAGACCTCTTTACAACTTTGAAATCTGTCTTTAGCCTCTGCTTTGCTCGAAATCGAGACTTACTACCCATTGATCGTGTACACCGGGGCATAACTAAAACGCATTGCTTTGTATATCGGCTTGCCAAGCCTGACAGCATCCTTGTCCCTTTCTTTAAATATACGGAAAAGATTTTTTTAAAAGTTCCACTGCCAAACGTGCGTATTTTTAGGCTTTTTAGACAAAAAAAATATTTTTTTGAACTGAACTCATTGTAGTTACCCGGTAACAGCCTTGATCGATCGAGTCGATGATCGATTGACGTTCACGAGAGTACATTCCGATTCGCATGTGTTTGTGAACAACTTAGAACGAGGAAATATAAACTCGATTGCTCTACTCGTACGTATTCTTGAACGCTAATAGTTCATTACAGCAATTAGTATAGTAACCTTGCTCTTATATCAGTAAACATGAACGCTCCTGATAGACTCGAGGCAATAGTTCTAGATGAAGAGGCAGGGGAAAAAAAGATAACATTTACCAGAGATCCTGGTCTTGCGAATGCTGCTACGTTTACGTTACTGAAGGAAGACCATACTCTTGGGAATATTATTCGCATGGAGCTACTTCGTGACACTGAAAATATGTTCGCTGGTTATAAAGTTCCACATCCCTTAGTTAATGACCTTGAAATTAAATTACAGACAAAAAATGACAATTATAATCCAACAGACTCGTTTGCGCACTCACTACGAAATCTTCGTGCGGAAGTTATTGAAACACAGTCAAAATTTGTAAATGCTGTAGAAGCATATAAACAAAGGAATCAAGATGCATTTGGTGATCTTCCAAATGAAGGAGATCACTAATACATATTTGAAATAATATTTAGACACTATAAACTGAAGCCAGACTATCTACATTGTACTTAATTTTATTCTTCTATTCATTTTATCTTTTTCTGTGAATTACTAATTAACCAAAAATATATCATAATAGAAGCTAAAGTCAAGAAACAACATGAGAGTAAACACATAAGAGTTTTACGTCGAGATTTTTGATACGCACTCGCTTCTCTCACGTGTTTTAGTCCACCAGCTGCTTGGACTCCTGCGTGTTCAATGTTATATTCAATATTTTCTATATCAGGACGCTGTGCCATTATAATTTGATGTAAATCCTGAAATGTTTGACTAACAACATTTAATTCTTTGTGGATGTTTTCAATACCCCTACTCCGCTCATCGATCATGGACTCAGTAAAAGAGATTTCGTCTTCTAGTTCCTGCGTTTGTATCAAGCGATCAGTTTCCAACGCCATATCTTTTTCTACTCCAACATTGTAACTATCGATATATCCACCATGTGCTTTCACACGAGCAATATACTCTTGTTCTGCGTGCAAAGCTTCGCGTATGACTTGTTCAAACCTACTTTGTAAAGCTTCCGAATCCTTCAAAAACATTCTATGTTGTTGACGGCGATTCTTTTTTTCTGCTTTAGACAGCTGTCCACGTTTATAGAATACGGAAAAGGTCGTCATTTTCTTGTTGATATCATTTGCTATAGTATTCGCTTCCTGAGAAGAACTGTGCATTTTAGCAAGATCTGTTTTTTTGAGGTTCTTTCCATTTTCCATACTCTGACATAAACCTTGAATTTTACTAATCAGAACCGAATAATTCTTTAGCATTGAGTTTATTGTATGGCAATTTTGCTGATATTCCAAGCCAGAATTTTGATACGATGATAATGGTGCGCTGGTTGAAGAGTTACGTCTTCTACCGCCACCAACTCCACTACCAAAATCTTGGAACGACATTGGACAGTATTATATACTCGTCTCTATAATATATACCCAGATATTTATATGAATCTAAAGTTATTCTTCAGAAAAATCTCGCCTGCTTTGCTTATTTGGGAAAACTTCCCTCAACTGATTTAATCTAAAATGATGTGCCTAGAGGAGAACTTCGTTGAAGAAAAGGAGATTGTATGCGTTGCTCCAAAAAGTGATCAATGATCCCTATTTTTTTTCAATTCCAAATTCAAAAAATTATTTGACGACGAGCCCATGGAAGCGAGTTTAAAACAGTCTATTTTTAGAAAATAAGCCAAAAAGGTTTGAGAAAGGGCATTGCTTTAGCATTATGAATGCCTTAATCTTTTACATTGCTGCTGTTTGTGTTGGAATTTGTAGAGCTTCTTCGCTTGTGAACCGAACGTCCGTGTTCTCGGGTCACTTCCACTCGATAACCCCAGTTACCAGGTTCGAAGATTACCACAATGACCTTGTTATTTCAGAGCACACTAATCAACAAAACCGTCGAAGAACTAGTATTAAAATAGAAGAATATGCCTCAGATGTAGAATTTAATGGAGGTTTACGATATTATTCACCTTCAATGCGTTTGAAGTCAGAAGCGCTTAAAAATACTGTCAACAGTTTCCGCACAACTTACGTGTTTGACTTTTTAGAGACTGGTGTAAAAGGAACTGGTCAGTGCTTCTCCGTGAATGAAACTGTTGATCCGTGTAGCTTGCGGAATGATCAACCTTGTTCTTTTGTGTGCAAAAAGGGAAATGTTCTCACAACCGAAAACATTGCTGTTGTGAAGCGTCTTGCTTCTTGGACTGGTTCTTACATCAAAGACGCGTTTACTATTAATTCAGTGAAAAATGGTATTACAGTAGATGAAACAGCCTTACTATCGTTTCCTACTGCAGTTATTAAGCGAGATAATCAAGGTAAAATTCATTATGATGATACTGATCTTGTTATATATGTAACGATGCAGTCACATCCTACAGCATCGGTATCGGGTTTTGCTTACTGTGTTCAATATGACCAATATGGTCGTTGTACAGTTGGTTTTCATAATATAGTTCCTGAAGGGATTGATGTAGCAAACACTCTTGTTCCTGATGTACAACAAGAGGAACGTAAATTGTCATTACACGAGACATTTCATCTACTTGGTTGTTGTGATCCTACAAGAACTCCTTCATTGTTTATACAGGATGATACTACATGCACTGACTCAAAACGTAAGGAAGATGGAAAGTGTTTAAATGGTGTATCTAAACCAGAACAATGGGGATCAGAGCAACTTCCCGTGGGTGTCTGGTCAGGTACTACAAATGATGGTAAGTTCCCAAAATTAGCATTGAAAGTTATTACTCCTTTGGTCTTGTCTACAGTGCGTGAACAGTATGGATGTCCTACTATGGATGGTATGCCTATGGAAGATTTAGTCCTTGGACGTGGCAGTCACTGGGAAAGTCGATTAATGGGACCAGAATTAATGTCGTATGGCAGTGGCACAGGTGAGCCTTACCTTTCTGATATAACATTAGCTTGGTTTGAGGATACGCGACAGTACATTGTCCGAAAAGACAAGAATGGTAATTTTGCTGTGGGTGGTCGACTTCTAGATAAAACTGCTAAAGAAGAAAAAAATGCAGATTCAAGTCTTTTTTCTAGCGATACTAAGACTGGTGTTGAAACTGCTAGAATTCGTACACCTGGTTATTTGCGGTGGGGTCGACACCAGGGATGTACTTTTGTAAATAGTAATAATCCTGTTGAAGATTGGAGTTCTGAATATGTTTGTAAGGATTTAAGTGATCCAAATGCAACTGGGTGTACTTCTGATAATAGAATGAGTGCACGATGTAATGTATTTCGTTGGCCTAATGGTGATTTTCAAGCACCGGAGAATTTTTCTTCACCTGGTGGTAGTTCACCTACGGCGCCTCTTAAAATCTATAGGAATCCAGATCATCCTGCATTACCCTCTTGGTATAGATATTATGGCTCTGGAGATAGTGTCGGTGGATTTTCAGATAGCATGGATTATGTTCCTGTTCGTGTAGGATATTGGAATTGTCAAGATGAAAAACCAAGCTCAACATCAAATAAATTAATGAGTGCTCCAAATGTAAAGATGGATTTCTCAAAATTATTTTCTACATTGAGTACTGATATTGAAAAATTTGGTGGACAGAGTCATTGTAAGAACTGTAGATGTTTTCAATCTTCATTAGTAGAACTAGGATCACCTAAATTTTCACCTACAATTGCGTCATATGGACTATGTTATGCGATGAATTGTTTTACTCCAACATATTTACAAGTTATGATACGCAATAGGTTTGGGAAAGCTTGGTATCAATGCCCCTCAGGCGGTGGAAAGATTTTTATTCCTGGATTTACAGGATCTTTCATGTGTCCTATACCAAAGCAATTCTGTGATATGGAAGATACCTCTGGGACTCTTTATGGTGAATCTTCAATCTTACTGGAATGGATTTTATTTTCGGTAATTGTAATTATTCCATTTTTATTTTTCATTGTGCTCTGTTGCTGTCGCAGAGTTCGTCGGCCTCTTTCGATCCGGATGAAACTTTGTTGTGGGCTTGATGTGAAACATGGTGAGATTTCTGATAGTAGTACTTATCAACAATGGCGTGAAAAAATGGAAGTATGGAAAATTCGACACAAAGATGGTTGCAGTTGTCTTTCGTGGACTCTCTTCATTTTAAATATTGTATGGCTACTTTTTGGCCTTGTGCTGATAATATTGATTATACTAATTTCGAGGGATGAAGTTGAAACATGGTCAGGTTCTTTTCGACAAATACCAGTGCTTAGTTTTTTTGCTTTTTATAATTTAGTGTATTCTATCCTCGGTATCTTGGTCATCGCTGATTCAAAACCAAATCTGAAAACTCTTTTGTATTTCTACATTAATATTGTATCACTGCTAGGCATTGTATCTATTTTAATAATTTTCCTTGCTTTTAAAGATTTCTTTTCACGTGCTATAGTTGAGTACTGGGAAGCCTATAAATACTTATATGCGAAAGAGGAGTATCATGTGTTAGAATATGGTGCTGCTTTAGACAAATTTATAGAAGAATCGAGTCATTGGTTTTATACATTGATTTCTGTTGCTTCTCTAACTTTATTGACTATTGTGCTTGCTGTTACAGTATCTGCTCGCATTCTTACATTCAAAAATTTGGTACTTAATTTGATGATGGTATCCAATATAATAACATTCTGCTTTGGATTAATAGTTACTTCATGGTCTAGTTATTTGATATCAACTGAAACAATACCAACTTGGATTATGATTATGCTTCTTGGTCCAGCGAGTGTGTTGATGATTACTTCTTTAATCGGATGGTATGCACATTATATGACTGCTCGATATCCTCCTATTCCACGAAAAGATAAAGATGGAAATGATTCTAGTGTTATAGAGACACGTGGCACAACTGGTCGTAAAATTCTCTTGTGGTTCAAATGGGTAGAAATAATATTTGGAATACTTCTATTTGGTGTTGCACTTTCAGTATTATTAAAGATTGACATTGTAAAAACAGCTGTTGCAGATATGTCTGATGAAGATCTTTCTAATCTTGCAAAAGTTCTTGAGTTTTCGGGAACTCGAGATGACTATAGTGATTATATTGTTGGTTCTCTTGTAACATATGTATACTTATCACTTGTTGCTGGGGTGATGGTATTTTTTGCTGGTATTGGATCATGGAAGGCACTTGCTCTTTATCGCGTACGTCATCAGAGGGAACTTATGTATGATCGAAAAGTTAAAGCCCATAATTTATACAAGTTACCTCCCCCTGCCCCTCCTGGATTTTCTTTTCTTGATCTTTGGGCAGCTGCAAAGTTAGAGAAATCTAATAGCATGCGTGGGGAAGGCGATGATCCTCTGAAGGCATCGGCTCTAGATAAACGCCGTCTCACACAAATTCGTAAAAGCAACTCTGCATGTTTCCCTATTGCTGAAGTTGAAATGGTAGACAAAAATAATGAAAAACTGGGTTCAGTTGAAGCAAATAATAGGTCTATGTACTTTTCAAATCCATCATATAATATTGACATCGATGAAGATGATGTTGAAGAAAAAGAAGATAAAAAGGTTGATGTGTGCGAAGTAGCGAAAAGTAATAAGAGTAATACAAGTTCGGATGTACATGAATTTGGAGATGCAGATGCATAATATAAAAATAAATCATTCCATATTTTTTATATTATATTCTTCTCCAATTAAAAACTATGCATATCTCGAACCAAATCTGCATATCCAAATTCATTTTCTTTCTTTTTCTTCTTTAATAACATATTCTCTCGTTCAACTATTTTTGGTGCCGGAATTCCAAGTAGAAGTGGATACAGCTCATTTCGCTCCGCTCTACATTTATCAATATCTTGATCCCAAGCTGTGTTTGAAAGTATTCCAATGACTTTTTCAAAAACACTTTCATTTTCAAGAAATTCAGGGTCGGCGCATAATGCTTCAAATAACTTTTGTGCAGAAAGACGTCGAATTTTCGGAAAACTGTTCAACATAAATACAAGAAGACCTCTCACGGCTTCTGACCTTGCTGGGCCAGGAAATGATAATAGAGCATGAAAAGTACTTACAACAGCAATCAATTTCAGAGCATCACGAGCATGTGAATTGACCTCATTTTTTATGATATCTCTGAGATTTTCCCAGAATGAAAAAGGAGGATACAATGCATTACACCATCCTTTATCCATTATCAACGTTAAAGTCTGTAGCACTGGAATTATCACACGATTATCACCTGCATGTTGCCTAAGCACCGTTAATAAGTCCATACTCAATGCTTGTACCGCTTCAGCACCTTCGGATTTGTTACTTATATTTTCACAATCTCTAGTCCATGCGATAAATGCTTCTGATGCGGCCGCCACGGTTGTTCGTGTATTTACCAGTCCACAACTGATAGCAAGTCCCGATGCAACTGTAAAGCGATACGAAGGAAGATGTAAAACACGCTGCATATATGGTGTTGTTTGTGCCATAGAGGACCAATTAATTGTATCATTTAGTTTTTTCGGAAATATTCTCTCTAGGGCCAATCTATCTTCAAGGTCTGGAAGAAATGACGGATTAGACATATGAAGTAGATGATGAAATACTTTACATGCTGATTCACGAACACTATCAATCTTTTCACAAGCCTGTCGTAAGAGACCATCCATCAATTTCTTACTCATCGCACCCGTGAATACTACACGTCGAGATATATTCTGTGTGCCACTCAAACTTTTTTCAGGTAATGTTTCAGAGGAGTTGAAATCAATCATATCTCTATCAATAACAGTAACACCATTTTCAAAATGGGTCGCACCTTCTTGAGGGCTCTTAAAGATAACACGACAACGAGTGCCCTCGGCTAACCAACGTTGGACTTTGGCTACACCCCATTTAGTTTTTACAAGCTCCTCTTGATGAGCACTATTGGAATTATTTAACTCTGCACCAACCAACATTGTAACTAGTTTTTCTAAACCAATAATGGCGGCCTTGCGTACAAATGAACCAACATCGCCACGATCGGTTACACTATAATCATTTAGACAATTCATTAAAGAATCGAAAGCTCTGATTCCCTGTGTAGGCGAAAGACCGCCGACGCCAACGCCGAGTTCACAACAGAAACCTACTAAACCACGAATAGCATCTCGTCTAGATTCTGCATCTTGAAGATCTATTTCAATTTCTAATTGTGTGGCCAATATAAGTGTAGCCAATACTTTTTCTACAACATCTGAGTCATGTGCAATGAGATTGCGTGGAAGAGCGCCAAGACCAAGACTAGCTCCTCGACGAACTGACGTGACTTCCTCTGACACTTGCTCGATAAGTGGTAAAACTACGACAGGTATTAGTTCAGCAGAATCCTTCGAATCACACGTATTAAAGTATTCATGCGAAAAAGCTCCTAAAGCTTCCACTGCAAGCGTTTGTGTTTCTTCACGAGCTTGACACAAATTTTCAAAAATGCTTTTCAGTAAACGTAATTGAGCACGTCGACTTAATGGATGGCTTGCCTCAGCCATAGCAAATATGAGTCGACAAACAGATTCACGCATTAGATATGCACCACGTCCACGATACATTCGAGCCTTTTCTACCTTCATTGTAATATTGCGGATTTGAGATAGCATTGTTTCACCTAACAATTTCTGTGCATGTTCATGCGGTGGTTGAGACAAAGCCAATACAACTTCCGCAATGGCAAGACAAGCGCCATGACGAACAAATACTTGATCATTAAGTGTCCATGGAATTAGTGTTGGTAGTACAACTTCAACAAAGTATGTAGGATCTAATGGAGCAATATTATGTAAAGCACGGGAAGATAGTTGTCGTAGTTCTTTATCCCAATGACGCAGTTTTGTGTGAAGCAAATGATCCACAAGAGAATGTCGATATTCATCGTACTGAGCTATATATGGCGCAATATTCAAATAAGAATTTGTGCGAAGGCCAAGAGAGTGATAATCAGCTTTTGTCAAAATATCAATTCCATGAGCAAAGTTTTCATGACCTTGCCTACCAACATTTTCCTGAAAAGCAGCAGATGCAGCACGTCGACAATTGACTTCCCGATCTAATGTCGCGGTGACAAGCATAGCCCGTGATAGTTCCAACATATGAGGACGCATCACCTCAGGACTGTATGCTCTAGCAAATGCCCAGCATACATAGCAAGCTGCATCACGGACATGAGCCCCAACACTATGTGCACCACGACGTTCATCATAGCACAATGCTTGTACAATCATTGGTGTCACTTGCTCTAATCTTTCTGGGACCAATAAACCCCGACGAGCTAATTCGGCAAGCGCAAGACATGCACCATGCCACGCACCATCTGATTCTGTTTCAGTAATAAGTTCTACAACAGATCGAGTGACAACATCAGCAAGTGATTTAGAAGGTAAACGGCCAGTTATACGACCAATTCCTTTCGCGGCTGACCAACGGATCACAGTATTTTTGTCACGTAAACCACACAAAAGTACCTCAATAAGTTCTTCAACTTCTTGATCAACATCTTCTTCTTCATCATCATCTACAGAATTGCTCTGGTTTGCAAATGCATTTGTTGGTTTTGTTGGTTTATTAGACTCAGAGCTTCCAAATATTTCAAGATTTGCAACTAGTGATCTTTGACCTCTCTCATAACGCCATTTTGGAATTCTGGGAGGGAGAAATGCTAAGCCAACACGTTGTGCTAATTTACATGCCATCTTCCGTTGCAATGTAGTAGAAATCCTAGTAGATGAATCCGCAGCATCCAAAACATTATCAAAAATAATATTAACATGTTGCAAAACATTTTCACGATGACCATGTTTAAATATTTCAACAAGAGCATGGAAAACACCACTTATTAAGAATACTTCACGCCCGTTTGATTCATGAGGTGTGGAAGGTACAGTTACATCATTGATTGAATCTTCATCATCATTACCCATGATAAGACGTTGTAATTTATCATTGGCCCATTCAAAAAATAACTTTAATTCTGTATCTTCAAGATCAGGTCGAGTCATGAGCTGACCTACAAGTACAGCTGCAGCATCTCTACAAGCATTTGGATCATCGAGATATGACTTTGCAACGAACATGATTCGACTTATAAGACTTATATCAGAGTTTTCTTTTTTATGACCCAAGGAATCTATTGAAGTCAAATCAAATGGTACACGCACAAGAATAGAAAGCCAAAGTAATAGAGAATATCGTGTTTTCCACGTTGTACAGTCACATGGATCTTGACTCTGTAATAACCGTAGAGTTGGTTCTAGGTCACTCACAGCATGAGGCATCAAACGAACGACAGTTTTCCGTCCTCTCACCTTACATAGTGTGTAAACAACCTTGAGCAAACGATCTAAACGTGGGTTTCTGTATGCTTGAAAAGGAAATGCACAAACTTCAGTTTTTTTTTGAACAAGAGTTTCGGTGGATTCTGCAGACAGTGCAGCGACATCCCACGCAATTACAGCTGAGCGAATACCTTTCATTAAAGGCAAGACAATAGATTCTAATTCTGGGTCTAATAACTGTGGCTCTTCTTGGTACTTATCAAAGATGGTTTCAAGTCGAGAATATGTTATTAAAGAAGAAAAAGAAAGAAAATGAATTTGGATATGCAGATT
>LT635926.1:0-47610 GCA_900128565.1 Stramenopiles sp. TOSAG23-6 | reverse complement strand
AAAATGTAACGAAAAAAAACTAAAAAAAAAAAAATGTTTTTTTTTTGTTAGGTACAAAATTTTCAAAAAAAAAAAATATAAATTCGAAATTCATGATGAAAATGTACATGTAACATCGTTGTCGAATTTGATGCAGTTTTTGCAGCTTCAAAAGTCATCGGTAACACTTTATACGATCTTACTAAGCCTTCGACAATTCGATGACAAAAACTAGTTGCATGTATTTTGTGAAAGTATGTCAAATTTTATTTTTTTTTGTTAGGTATGAAAATTTAATGTACTATGAAAAAAAAAAAAATTGAAATTCATGATCATCATATATGGTTAGGGTTAGGGTTAAAAAACATACATGAACTATCATTTTCGATATTTTGGAGAGATTATTTAACTGCATTACAGTTAAAATAGCATTTCGAGCATACTCACCAATACGTCCACGTACAAATACTGTGAAACATATTTTTACTAAAAAAAATGTTAGGTACGAAATTATCTATAAAAAAAGGAAAAAAAATAATAATAAAATATAGTACGTAGGAACCTACATGAATATAAGGTAAAAGTGCAGTAAAAATGACAATATCTGGATATTTTCTCGTATTATTTTCATGAATAAAAAAACTAAGCTGTGATGTATCCTCTTTAATTCTCCACCATATAGCATTTATAAGTGCAACGAGTGCCAACTGAACTTTTTTTTGGTTCACTGTATGTTCAGTTGCCGCCTTTGAACGTAAATCTTTCACTAATTCAGAGGTAACAAAAATCAGTTGACATACTGGGGCATGTACAAACATATGAGGTAATAAGGAACTTTTCACGTGTTTTACGAGGACATAGACTGTTTGGAGAACAATCGACATCATACCATGAGGAGTATCTGCTAAGCCCATCATGCATAATGACTCAACTAACCGACTATTAAGAAGGAACTCAAGGCAAGGACCAGCAGCAGGAACGTCACTTACACCTCCACCATCAAACTCAAGGAACTCATTTTGTTCTTCAAGTAATAATTTTAACATGTGACGCAACTTATCCGGAATTTTAGACGCTTTTAAAGCTTTGACATCATTGTACGTTTTAGATTGTCTTACTAAAATATTATGACTATTTTGAACGCTTTTCCAGTGCTCCTGGAATTGATCCACAGGTTGCGACTTTGACAAAAAATTCATGAAAAATCCTTTTATATCCACCATTGTTAAATTCAGATCCTATCAATAAAATTGCTACACCAAGGACAACTCTCCTACTATAACAAAATATATCTTTATTTCCAGATCTCTTTAGAAATGCAGACCTTTTTTTAAAACTAAAGTTAGCTTTTTTTCGTAGTGGAAGATTTTTCTTCTCCTTGGCATTTTCGTTTTCGGTTTTGACCGAAAAACTAAATTTTTGAGATTTTAAAAACGAGTGCAAAACGAGTCAGCGTGGAATGATTTTTGTGTTATATATCTATACCTACTACAGCCTATAGAAAACACACAATTCTTTTCGAAAACAATCCTTCTACGAACTTTATTTTTTCCTTGATACTCTAGAAAACTTTCAATGGCGATAAAAAATGTTATACTTCTTACATTAGCTTTTGTTATAATCGATGCTGAGAGTTCGTTGCGTGTTACACCAAAGACTAGTGAAGAAAAATCTGTAGTCGAAATGTCTCCGGAAGAATTCCTGAGAGGAATCGAAACACGAACTTTGAACTTACCATTTCTACAGCAATTTCAAAATGAATGGATACGTGCCAATCTTGATTGTGTCATTGCTGCTGCAGCTGTTGATATTTGCAAAACTGTTGGTATTTTTGATATCTATCTATCCGAGTTTCCTATTTTACGTGAAAATCGTGACTTTTTGAGTAGCGTGAAAAACTTGTTATTAAACCAAAAAGATTACTGTGATTTTCATTTTAGTTGCCTATCTTATATTTGGAAGGATGACATGGAGGTTGCTTTGTCATTCATTTCTCAAGATAAATATCAGTTTCAATTTGCATCTCAGAGGATAAAGGATATTCTTTTGAGGGATATTTTTCAACTCAAAAAAGAAAGAAAAATACTTGACTCTACAGATTCTCTAAAGTTGGTAGTCTTTATAAAATTTGGTTCTTCAGAGTTACGTAGCGATGCCAATTTTATGCTGAAGATTTTGCGTCATGAAATAAACCTATTTCAAAATGCCTCGGTGACTTTGCGTGGCGATTCTGCATTTATACTTGACGTATTAAAAATTCCCAATGCTCAATTTCTCTTCGGTTTTATCATGGAACATGCGACAAAAGAGTTACTTGCTAATCGTAACTTTATTTTAAATGCAAGTGAAAAATTTCCTGTGCGTTTTCATAATGTATTTCAATATCTTTTTTTACGTTAAAAAAAATGTACCTAACGATTTTCGAATTTGACATATTTTTTAAGATACGTCATGTATTGAACTATGTGTTTTCTTCAGCTTTACTTGAAGATCGTGATTTTATTTTTTCTGTTGTTTGTAAAAATGGCGAAGCATTACAATACATCCCAGAAAATATGAAGAATGATAAAGAAATTGCATTATGTGCTATTCAACAGAATTCGGATAATTTTTATTACGTATCTCCTGATTTGAGGAATGAGAAAGAAATCGCATTATATGCTATTCAACAAGATTGGTCAATGTTTGAATTTGTACCTTTTGATTTATATTCAAATGTTGCATTTGTTTTACAAAATATTAATGAATTTCCTAAAATTTGGTCTGAAATTTATTTACATGAAGATGCCAAAGAAACATTTGGAAAAGCTGCAAAAAAATTCTTAAATAATCGAGACTTCGTTTTGAAATGTTTTCTAAGCCATAACATTGTCATTCGATCTGTTGAGACTTTGAATCCAATTATGAAAAATAATCCTGAATTATGGAATGACGAAACTTTTCTCCGAGCAGCAATTCTTCATTTAGGAGTACCATTTATAGATATACTGCGTACGAATCCTGGAAAAGAAAGCAAAGATAGCACAGATGCTATTCAAATGCTTTTACAAGATACTGACTTAATGGACAAAGCTCAAACTGTTCCTAGGGTTACAATTGAATATGAACCTGAATTGGGTTCTAAAATAACGACTTATTCTACTTTGAGAGTAGAAAAACAAAAAGAGATTGTTATGCATCTAGATAAGTCAAGAAGAAGAAGTACATCTATACCATTAAAAATTGCAAGTTTCAATATTTATAATAATCGTGGAGAAAATGTTGAAGATATGTTGAATAAACATTTAGCTGAAAGTACTCCAGATGTTGTAGTACTTCAGGAGTCTTTTGATGATTTACATCTTTTTGGATATTCCCGAAAATCTTATATTGATATGCATACGGAGAGTATGTCAATATATATTCGAGATGAGTCTTTATGGGTGATAGATAATGAACGATGGCATCAATTAGAAGTTGTAAAAAATCAGGAAACTTGTCCAACTCATAGAGCAATTAACACAATTACAATCAAACCAAAAATTACTGATGGAAAAACCGATAATTTACTTGATAGATATACCATAACAAATGTCCATCTCTGTGGTGGATCGAATGACGAGTCAATTATATTTAGTAATGGTATTGATGTAAAAAAAGCTAAATTAGAATTATTGAAAGTTGCTGTTTATCAAAATTCAGATTTTATCTTGGGTGATTTGAATAGTGACTCCAGAGGAAACAATGTATCTTATTTACAGAAATTAAACTGGACAGAGAGTGATATAGTACAGTGGAATTCTCTACCAGAAAAATATCTCATTGATGAGAATGTACGTTTTCATAATTAATTTTAATCTTGTTTTTTTTTTGGTATAAAATTTTGTGCCTAAGCTAACGAATTTCAAATATAAAACATATTTTTTCCAACACAGTACACACCTGTAGAAATTGCAGAAATAACTTCTGCATATGGTGGTACTCCAGATGGAGTATTTTATAAGAAGCGTTTTCTTTTTCGAATTGAACTTGAAGGAAAAACTGAATATAAAGAAGAATCTCAAGTTGAACCTGAACCTGAATCTAGAGAAGAATCTCAAGTTGAACCTGAACCTGAATTTGAAGAAGAATCTCAATTTAAACCTAATTCTGAAGAATCTATGTCCTTCGAATTGATATCTCAAAAACTTCAACCTTCACAATCTGATACCATGGTCGCTGCTAAACAATGCCATGCATCTGAATTCCCTGCAACATTAGTTTCACATCGGGTATTAGATATGTTGGAAAGTGGTGCATCTGACCATAATGGAATATTTGTAGAATTTCAGATACATCCAACGTTTTCATTTTGCAAAGTTATCTATCAAGGTGACCCTAATTATACAATTGCAGAAGAAATATTCAAGAGATCAAACGAACAATCTGGTACATTAGCGAAATATAAATTAGATAAAGTTGTATATTGCAATAATCCACGTCTTGAGCATCAATATCTGGAATTAAAATCTCAATTTGAAAGTAATCCAAAAACTCCAGAGATTCAATTTGATTGGACGTTTCATGGTACCAAACCACGAAATATTTTTTCTATTATGAAACATGGTTTTGACCTTTCCAAATTGAAGCGAAGTGTGCATGTACGTTTTCTATTTCAACTTTTTAAGTTTTTTTTCATACGAAATTTTGTACGTAACGATTTTTTTTGAAATATTTTCTCACAATACATGGCTTTGGTATTTATTCTACAACTAGTATTCATTCAGCAATGACATATTCATCTGAAGATACTTCTCCATCAATCAAAGCATTGATAGTATCTAAGTTTTTGAAATTGGACTGTGTCGAGGAAAACACAAAAAAGTACTATCATGAACGTCTCCAACGAGAGCTTTTTGAGTTGAACAGGGATATTTCCGATCCGAAATTGACTGATATTCCCTACTGCGCTATTCCTGACAGTGAAAAAGATTTTCGAATTGGTAGGGTGGCCAGCATAATGCAACCGAAATATGTAATGTATGTTAAAACAGTCTGAAGAAATTACAATATTATAATTCTACCTTGACTAATAATGTTTTGCATCATGGTGATGTCACCAACACCAGCTGAATTTCTCAAAAGGTGTATCTGTCCTTTAACACTGCATTCACTTAGATATCCAGTATTACTACCTGCGCGATAGATATACCCATCTGGAATTGATTTATTATATGCATATGTACATATTGTATCCAGTTTCTTTGAAGTATTTTGATTTTGTATTTGTCGGTGATTTTGTTTGGCGATTTGTTCGAATAGTTCCAGGAATTTAGATATTGTAATTGGACCTTTGGACTCTTCATCATTTACCAGTGTATTGAAGATAATACCTTGAATAATACCCGATATAAAGGATATTTTGATTGGGTTTTCTCCACTAGAAATTAATGATATATTACCATAAATTTCTCTGTTTTCATCCAATGTTTGTTTTACCAAGAACCCGTAGCAGGAGTCTGCAATTATCAATATTGGTTGTTCTGAACCAAATATTTCTCGGAGTTTAGCAAAAATCTTTATAGGGTGTACTTTATCTTTCTTAAAATATTCACTTTCTCTAGTACAGTACTTGTCTTTACACATAAATTTCCCTTCACGACAACCATGAACATTGATGTGAACAATTATTGTATCGATATTCTCTTTCACTTCTATTAACTTTGACTGAGACAAAAATTCATCAGACGGTTGATTCAACCACGACTGTATATTTTCTCCAACTATACGATTGTGTGGTCCCAGCATCGTACCAAGAAAACATTTACTACCCTCGAAAGTATCCTCGAAAGCAGCATCATTTAGTACAAGTCCAATAGAAGTAGGATACATATTTTCTGGTAGCTTATCTTCTAGTCGAGCATACTGTGGCTTATCTTCTAGTAGAGCATACTGTGGCTTATCTTCTAGTAGAGCATACTGTGGCTTGTTGAGATATTGTTGCTCAAAGAGTTCTCTTATGCGCGTCAACTCCTCGTAACTGAGAGGTTTTTGCGCGGACAGGCCGGCAGGCATGACACTGTTGAAGTAATACCACACAGGAGTTTTCTCCAACAGCTGATATGCGGACTGATATGCGCGACTTGCTCTAAAACTTCTTGCAGCTGGTTGAATTGAGGCGGCGTTGGTGCAGCAGCTGAGAATTACTAGTAAAAGCAAAGAGCTACTACATTTGAATACTGTATACATTTTGAGGTTTTTGTAGAAGCACTGTGGGGTTGCTGAAGAAACTATGAAATCAACGCTGTACGTAATACACAAAAGAATAGCATCAACAACTACTACTACTTCTAGCTAGTGGTAGCAATTCTTGCTCGAGTTCCTTTGTCAGTGAAAAAGGTCCGAAATTGATGTCACGAACCTGTTTTGCTGCACAAAATTCAATTCAAATTTGAAATTTCAAAAAAAGATCACACTGTGTCGTCGTGCCTTACACAAAAACAAGATACGCACACGAATATTTTAGACACAGCAGTGCCTGGTGTGCTGATTATCATAACGATTATTATTCCTTATTCTACATAGATTGTTTCCTTCCAAATTACAGTTGTCATTTACTTTCATCTCAGAGATATTCTTCATTGTAGACAAGAACTTTGCGGAACTTTGCCGGATCCAATCGATCGATCTTGAGGCGAACGTTGCAATATTTTATAGAAGTCCCTAGTATATAGTATATACGACGATCGACGACGATTGACGAAGATTACATACATAATAAGTCCATATCATTTGTATCCAACGTACACTGGTGTTATGCAATATTTTCTTTTCATTACGTTGATATTAACCCTTCTAAGGTCACATGATGTTTCAGCAGATTTAGATCATTCGAATAAAAGGAGTGGAAATATGTTATTAAGAAAAACATGGAAAGCACAATTCAATATACCTATAGAGGATCAAAAGAAAATCTTTCATCAAATTCAAACACCAAAAGCAATTCATGTTTTACACGCTTCTCTACATAAAGTAAACAACCAAAAGAATCCTGATATAGCACAAGGTATACACAAAAATACACATCATCGATCGATCGGCTAAGTTTGAATAAAGAGAGATGTAAATAAATATAATTTTATAATTTTGGTGCATTTTTTTGAATGTTTGATTAATAAATTGTTTTGAAAATTAAAATATGTTTATGTAAATAATAGATTCTTTTTATTTTTTCCACAGCACTTGCAAAAATCATTAACATCCAAGAGATGTCGGAGATGTCCAAAAGAAAATCAAAGAAAATTCGAAAACTAAAGATTTTTTTTAGACATTTTTTTCGAGATTTTGAAAAAAAATCCGAAAAGCGATTTATGAATTTATTATGATAATTCGATGACGTCAGTGTGAAAACGATATTATGACAGCAAAATTTCACATTTTTGTGCGAGCCAATCGCTGATTGGTTGGGTTTTGGTTGTTTGCTGTTCGTTGTTTCTTTAGATTATTGAAAACGAGACACTTAGTTTGTCTGTTTTAGTTCGAAACATTGTTAGATTCCATCTGAGTCTTGTGTTTTGATATAGAATTTCATTTGTGTCTCGCGCGTTGTTGGTACCCTAGCTAGGCCTGGCCAGTCAGAGAAGATTATTATACTTTTTCTTTCTGCTGCACCGTCCCCAAACAAACGACACCGCGAAGTAGAACCATTATAATCAGATATTCATTACAATAACTTCAAATCATAGATCTTAGTTCAGCATGGCAAAAAAGANTTCATCTCAAAANACTAGTACTCGCAGAATAAAGCNAAAAGNTGATAGTACTAGTACATCTTCGAATAAGCCCTGTAGTAATCTGCAAAATATAATTCCTATGGCTATTGTTCTTTCAATTGTTGAATATATTACTGAAGATGATGAAGATTTTGTTGCAGTTGTTGGTAAGTGCTTTAACGTTGAATTAAGTTTACTTGAATCTTTATGGGTGAAACTAAAAGTGAGCAGGGTCACTAAACGAAAAGAATGGATACTTCAAGAGTTAATGAAAGTTGGAATTGATTACAGCAAATACTGCTACTCAAGACTTAGTGAAGTCAATTCAGAAAACTGGAAAGATTTTACGGACGATATAATGTGGGAGGGTACTTTGAACTTAGATGGACCTGAAGATTTTGAACCTTACTCTGACTGGGACTTACCTTGGTTTGACAAGGTAAGGCAATGTTGGTTTGACAAGTTAAGTCAATCAGATACACTTTTCAAAGATAAAAACTTCATACTCTTGGTAGGACGAACTGTAGTATCTATCGACAGCGATTATGCAGCAGACACGGCAGACTGGTTTTCTGGCGTAATTTCGGACTTTCTTTCTGAAGAAATGAGAAATGATAGACAGTTTATCTTTGATTTATCAGTGAGCGCAAATACATCTTTTCTACAATTTGCTCCAAATTCTCTGAAAGATAATGAGGCATTTTTATTGAGAGGTTTCAGAAGTGACGTGTTTAGTTTGGGGGATGCTTCAGATGAAATGAAGAATAACTTTAAAGTTGTTATGGCAGCAGTGAAAACTAGGGGCAATCTTTACAAATGTGAGTTCAATAATTTGAGGTATGCTTCAGATGAATTGAAGAATAATTTAGAAATTGTTATGGCAGCATTGAAAACGAATGGTAATAATTTGGAGTATGCTTCAGATGAAATGAAGAATAACTTTAAAGTTGTTATGGCAGCAGTGAAAAATGATGGCGGTGCTTGGTACCATGCTTCAGATGAATTGAAGAATAATTTAGAAATTGTTATGACAGCATTGAAAACGAAAAAGTGTAGCATGGTTTGGAGGTTTGCTTCAGATGAAATGAAGAATACCTTTGAAGTTGTTATGGCAGCAGTGAAAATTGTTATGGCAGCAGTGAAAAATCGTGGTTTTGCTTTGCAGCATGCTTCAGATGAATTGAAGAATAATTTAGAAATTGTTCTGACATTTCCCTGAACCCACAACTTTATGCTTTAGCCCGATTGCAAAGAAACAACATCAAATAATGCGAATGGCAGAAGCAGTTATAAATTAATCGTTTGCATAATATTGTTAATTATGGCAGCCTAGATTGATTGTGTAATTTCTTCTTGAATATAAAGCTATAATATTTTATTGAATTTATAATGCCGATTATCATTACTTTGTATACTGGTTAACATGGAAGAAGAAAAGAAATGTAAAAAAGAAAAAAGTCTCGAAAATAAACAAAGTATATCAGAAATCGTATTCTTTTTGTTTTTTTTATGAAATTTAATTTTTGAGCTTATCTTTGGACAAAACACGAAATACCGTGGTGATACTAGTCAATTTTTGTAACCGTATTTATACTTTAGATACCACATCACATCAACTTGTAAATCTTTCTATATTATAATATTTCATTGGTTTTAGACCATGTCAGCGGCACCCGTTGGTCGATTATCATGCAATCGTCTTTTAGATGAACGTATACGACGTCGTAAGCGTCGTGTTGAATTAGAAAGGATTCGTAATATCAAGGCTTCCATAGATACTAGTGCTCCAAGATTTCACCGTCGAAATGATGCCAAAGGTAGACAAGCTAGAGAAGAAAGGTTTCAACAAATAGACAAGAGTAATCGAATGTTATTAGATAAAATGGCAGGTATAATGCAAGAACGAATGCGTACACCAAACCAGACGACTAGAGCCAAACTTTTAAGTCTTAATCGTATCAACCGAAAGAAGCGAATGTTAAAAATAATGACACAAAATGAAGCTCTGCTTGATCGTTTACAAAAGACTGTACCATCATTTGACGTTGATCATTCTCTTCTTTTATTACAACACAAAGCAAACAGGAAAAATGTCGAAAAAACATCAAGATATGCACATATTCGTCGAGCAAGGACGGCAAGGCGTCAAAAAGAACTTGGAAAAAAAATACTCAAGTCACAATTTGATGAAAAACAAAATCTCAGTAGACCTCAAACATCAACCTCACATACTCAAAGAATCAATGCATTAGATAAAGCACTTCTTTTTATGGATACTAAAGTGTTTGAAGGAAATGTTTTGATGGAATGTTGTATCTGGGATGCAGCTCCGTCGATTCCTGCTCGTGAAGCCTTGCATGTGATCCGGGTAACAGTAGGAAATAAAGATATTCAGAAAAGATTCGAATTATTGGTTACTCTAGAAAGTGTCATTGATCTATGTGCTGATTCAATGCTATTGTCTAAAGCATTGGAACATACTGGAGCATTAAAAAGAACATTTACAGATATTTTTGGTGGAGCACATACTTTACTTACAATGCAATTGGGTTTACATTTAGTATCAAAATTAAGAATTGACGTTCAAAATGATTCACTTTACTTTTTATAATGGTATATATATTGTATATATATATATATCATGTAAATACTATATACCTAAATAATGATTCATTTTACTATAAATACTATTTTTTATATTAAATTTTAACTTATTTAATTCTTATTTCTACATATTTGAACGTTACTAATCAGAACTTTTTGACGACTTGAATTTTCATCAATAATTTCTTCATCTTGAGATATTTTATCTTTTTTTTTCAAATGTGAAATTGAAGACAAAACACATTCAAGTTTACTTTCAGAAAAAGCTTGATTCATTGGAGTTGGCATATTTCTAATACTACTATTATTAATATCAATTTTCTTGACATTTGAAATTTTGACTTTAGCATTACTAACTTGTACAAAAGGATGCATTGTGAAAAAATATTTTTTTTTGCGTACAAAAAATTCGTTAGGTACAAATTTTGGTACGAAAAAAAAACTTGAGACACGGACAGAGAAGAGGAATAGAGAGAGTGATAGCAAGANAGAGAGAGAGAGAGAGAGACGAAGTAAGAGAGAAGAGAGAGAGCGCGAGAATTTAGACATGGGCAGTGGAGGAAGCAAGAGACAGCGAGAGAGAGAGAGAGAGAGACAGCGAGAGAGAGAGAGAGAATGATTTTTTTTTGAAATTCATGATGAAAACGTACATGTAAACCTAAATCTCTAAAATGAAGTCCTTTGTGCTTTGTTTGATGTAATTTTCCATGAAATTTTACATGAATTTCGCGTGTATCGTTTGATACATTTGAATGTATATCTGAACTTTTCGCTCTATATTGTTCATTTAATTGATAAAGAAAAGTACGAAAATCATTGAGAGACAAAAATATTGAAGGAATGTTTTGTGAAAAAATATTTCAAAAATTCAAAAATTGTTAGGTACAAAATTACGTACGAAAACAAACTTAAAATGAAAATTAAAATGATATACACGTACATTCGGATTTCAGTTGTATCACTAAAATCACGGCTCATACTAATAATATCATCACTACTCATACGTACAGTCTCATCACCATAAATACTTTGAAAATCATTATCAGTTTTTTCATGACTAATAATATCAGTTGTTGTTTTGTATGTTGTAGTATACCGACTAAAATAAGATTTAATTTTGCCTTCATTTACATCTTTTCTATAATTACCAACAATAACTGCTGCAGCACCAGCTTGTTCAGCATGTTTTACTTTAGTAGAAAAGTCACAAGAGCCACGTAGCATAATAACGGCTTTACCTTTGATACTTGATGTATTGTGAAAAAGTATTTTTTTTAAATCGTTAGGTACAAAATTTACTATGAAAACAAAAATACATTTGATATTCACAATGAAAACGTACATGATAAACAAGGTGGATTGTCATTATTGATACCATCTCCTTCTAAACATACATATGCTGTGTCATCTTTATTTGTGTTAGGTACAGAATCCTCTAACCCTAACCCTACAGAAGTATTAAGCAAAGGGCTACATTCATTATGAAAAATATTTCAAAAATTAAAATCGTTAGGTACAAAATTTCGTACGAAAAAAAAAATTGAAATTGAAATTGAAATGAAAACGTACCGGTGTCGTCCACTTAATTAGATACCAACCTAAAATACTATGAAAAAATGATATAATTGACGCTGGAAGTAAAGCTGATAAAACATTATACATTGTATGAAAATATTTCAAAAAAGCATTTTTAATTTTGTTAGAAAAAAAATGTAGACAAAACAATTGAAAAAAAAAATGTAGACAAAACAATTGAAAAAAAAAAACATACATACATTTCCCCGGGTTGATCACAAAATTCAATTACATTTGTAAATCCATCTACATATGAAACAATCGGTATTAAAAATATAGTTAATGGGGCACTGAGTAATAGCATGAGAGACAAAGGGTCTACACCATTATCATTCATGTATTTTAGAAAAATATTTCAAAAAAAAAAAAAAAAATCCTTAGGTACAAAATTTCGTATGAAAAATAAATTCGAATTTGAAAAAAAAATAAAACATTCATAACTGACGCTGCTAATACAAAATGACCAGCTGAAAACACAGCTGCAACAGACACTGATATTAAACCAAGGATTGTAACATGTGGGTTTTTAGCAATTGTGCATATGGCACCAAATAATGTTAAAATCATTGCACACCATTGATTCCTAGTACTACGAACTCCATAAAATGCCCACGTGAGTAAGTCGGTATAAAGAGGTTTAGGTGTTCGGATTACTTTAACAACAGCAGCTGGCATTTCCATCAACCCAACCAAATCTAATGTGACGTTTCCACCATGTAGCAACATTAATCCCAGTAACTTACAGCATAAAGAAGAATCAGTAAAAAATGGCTCTTTACGTTCAGGAGAAAATTTCCAAAGTTGAAGTAAAAGACCAGATAATAAAGCAAAAGAGCAAAATAATTGAGTTACAAAAGCTGTAAAAACCGGAAAATGGAATTTATGGAGAAATAACCATCGCTTCAATACTAGCTCTAAACAACCAAATAATAGAAACAAGATGGATAAACTTATTTTCTTATAATCTGATGAATCTTTCAATGCCTCATTTCTTTCAGGAGCAAGTACTAAACTGTTTTCTCCGGGTACTTCCAGAGATTCAATTTCACTACCTTGTACTGAGGTGTACTTTGGACTATCAAAGGACACTCGGCGTAAATCTGGCTGCAGTTTTAAATTTGGCATTGTTAATGAAATAAATTCAATACAAAAAAAATAGAGATTTACAAGTAGAACATGCACAATTATGAATACTATTAATTAATACTATGCCAATTTATATAGAGTAGTGACACGATGACATCTTAAAAAAATCGATTTGCGATTGACACGTGTCACGCAGACGTTGTGNAGNCGCGAGTCATGCGGCATGACTCACTCAACTTTCATGATTTAATTATTGATACAAGTTTATTGAACAAAAAGAAGCACGCAAGGTTTTATTCTTCATACAGGCGTCTCTATATTTCCCTGTGTATTATACTCATGGCGTTACGTACTTCTGTTTCACATTTCCGAAGATTGACGACAGCAAACTCATGTCGAAATTTTTCGTCAGCACAGGCTTATCCACTAGATGAAGAGTTCCCTGGAGTTCCTCTATCGCAAAACACGAGCCACCCTGCCGTGGAATCTGTGCAGCTGACAACACTAAAAAATGGTGTGAAAGTTGTATCTCGGGATCTACATGGTCTGTCTTCTAGCTTACTACTACATGTTGGTGTTGGAACACGTGACGAAGACGAAACAACAAGTGGTGTATGTCACGTTTTATCTCGCATGGCTTTCCAAAGCACAAAAAACCGTTCGTCGTTACGAATTATGCGTGATATTGAGGATGCTGGAGCAAAGGTAAATGTAGATCACCATCGTGAATCAATCCATTACACCGCAGATTGCTTACGCACAAAAATTGACACTGTTTTTGATGCTTTAATGGAAACTGCGACTTTACCAGCTTTCAAGTCATGGGAAATTTCTGAAAGATCTTTGGTCAGTGGAACAGTAAACTGTGAAGTTGCTGCTGATGGGAAAACTATGGTCAATGAAGCGCTTCACGCAGCTGCTTATTACGATTCCGAGACACTAGGACAGTCTCTCTACTCAAATAAGCAAAGCACCTACACCCCAGAATTGCTTAGAGATTTTGTTGACTCTCATTTTGTTCCAAAAAACTTGGTTGTATCAGCAGTCAACGTCAATCATTCAGAACTTGTTCGTCTTGCAGAAGAAAGTCTTGGTAATCTCCAACCATGTGATGCATCGAAACAAATACCAGCAGAGTATGTTGGTGGCGAAGAAAGAAAAATATCTTCATCGGGTGAAAAATACGTCGGTATTGCTTTGAAAGCACCGTCAAAAAAAAGTAAAGATTCTGCAACTGCTGCTGTTTTTGCAGAAGCACTTGGACATGGTTCCCACGTGACTTCTCGTTCTGTTGGTCGTATTGGTGGTTTCAGTTCCTCAATATTTGGAAGGTTATTTTCGAGTGAAAAAAAACCTACTTCATTTTCATCTGCTTCTTCCTCTTTGAAAATGTATAATGATTCAGGTTTATTGACAGTGACTGCAAAAGGTGTAACAGGAGAAACCCCCGATGCATGCTTTCAGCAACTTACAGAAGAAATTCGTAAATCGGTCAATTGTGGTGCCGATGAAATTACAGCAGCAAAAGGACGACTTAAGAGTCAAATACTTTCAAAGATTGACTCCAACTCTAAATACGCTGAGCTTTTGGCTACTCAAGTCAGTTTAAAAGGTAAAGCAACAGGATTGTCTGGTGAAGTAGCTGATATTGAGGCTGTTCAACCTGCTGACGTAAAACGTGTTGCAACAGAAATGTTGAAATCATCACCTTCTTTTGCGTGTGTTGGAGAACTTTCAAAGTCAAGGTATAACAAATTGGTTAAATTATTTCAATGAAATGGGTTTTTTTTTCACAGAAATTAGGTTTTGTGATGTTTTTAACAAAAATAATACTACAATTTAGACTATTTATATGCTAAGAAATAAAAAATATTTCATAAACGTTTCAGATACTTCAATAAAAAATCTACAGTTTGAATCACCAATACAATTGTAATTATAAACAGATTAACCAATTATTCATCCAAATTAAGCTGAAGCATGTCACTTTCAACAGATTCACCACCAGTGCTGCATAATTTTTCACATATTCTATAATCAGGGACAAGAGGCATACGCACGACTACAAGCCGACCACATCTAAGCAATACAACAATAGTTAATTTTTCATCTACTTTTAAATCCTTTGTTGATACCTCTTTAACTAAAGCTGAAGTAATTAAACTGAACTCAAAATTTTGAACACATCTTTTTTTCCATTCCTCAACTGTCAGATAATGAATGAAAAATCTTCTATTCAACCGAAATCCTCTTGAATTCACAGGAGAATTATAAAACAACTCGAGAAGAGTATTTTCACTTTGTACAAACATAAAACCACATCCTCGTTTTTTGTATTGGTGAACAGCAAACGGGCACAAATATAATCTCGTCGCTATTAGCCACTTTCCAACAATTTTGCGAACATTTAGATCAGCTATACCAGTTTTTAACTGTGATAATTGAGAGCACATTTTCTTATGTGTTGATTTCCAGTCAACTAGTTGACACTGACGACTACAATATGCTGATTTGCAGCCAGCGCAACGTGAAAACTGCGTTTCTGGTGACGACATTTTTTGACAAAACGCATTCTGACACTTCTCAACTGTAAACTTTGTTTTTTCTGACTTTTTCAAGTTCGCGGTACCAGTTGATATCTTCTTTGATACAGAATCTGAATTAACACTATTTACTTGCATTTGTTTCATTTTCAATTCTGCATCATGTAATGCTGCTTTATTACATATTTCTTCATCTTTGCTCCGCTCTGTCGAGGTTGAAAATGAACTAGAGTTTGTGACTTTGGAGTGTGAAAGTGGTGTAGTGCGGCGTTTCACCTTCTTTTGAGGAGATAAGTCATATTGCAAATGTTCTTCTTGTATCCATACCAAATTGCCGGGTGAGAGCTGAAGGCGGGTGTTTACTATATTTGGATCCATATTGAAATGAAACTCTTTCTACTGTACTGATAATGGACTTCCTACTGTACTATTACGTAATACATAAAGTCTTGCATGTTTCATCGTTGATGCCGACTTTTTTCTTTTAGCTTAGGTACGAATATTTGTACCATTTTGGTGCTTCAAAGCAGTTATATATTGGAGCATTCGCTGACTCCATCACAACAACAGAAAGAAGACGCGTGTGTGAGAAATCGATAATAAAGTAAAAACTCTCTCAATAAAAAGCAACCTCAGTGTATATAGTTGTAATTGATTTGTTTATAACTCTTTGAGAAGGCAGTATTGTAAATAACCCTATTTTTGTTGCATACTCTATCATCGTACAATATATTTTGTAAAGTACAATACTTGGAGCATGCAATCCACCAAAGAAGTAGAAACAACTGACACCGTCGCTACTCAGTCTACAGACTCTCCTATGGAAGTAGAATATTCCCCAAGTATGGTACTTACACATGAAATTCGTGAAGCAATGGAATCTTCTGACGATACTAGTTTGAAACTTTGTATACTTGGACAAGGTGCTTGGAAATGGGCAGGCTCGAATGACGCAAAAACTTTCTTGACAAAAGCAGGTATTCAGTTCTCTTCTGTGAAGAAAATCAAAAATGGAAATACGGCTTTTATAAAGTTTGACTCACTTGCCACCAAGGATATAGCAAAAGAGAAAATGCAAGGTATAAAATATAAAAATTCTATACTTAAAATTGTCCCTGCAATACAAAAACAGATTAAAAAAACTCTGAAAAGAAGACAGGTTGGTGCTGATGAGTGCGCGCCAAAAAGAAAAAAGTTGTCTTCAACTGTTGATGAATGTTTTAGTTTCGTAAAGAAAGGTAAGTGTAAATATGGTAAACGCTGTAAATATTCACATGGTGATATCGAAACTCGTGCTTCAAAACCAAAAGAAGAAAAAAAAGAAAAAGAAAAAAAAGAAGAGAAATATGAAATTCCAAGCTGTATAGAAGACGTTGTCACTCCTTTGTGGAAAATGTCGTATGATGAACAACTCAATCTAAAACAAGAAGAAAGTCGTAAGAATATGTTGCGTATTGCTAGAAGATTGCGTAAAAAATTTACCAAAATTCCTAATTGTCCAGAAATTTCACTTGAAGAAGCCGAGAGAAGAGGTGTTGATGTACAACGCCTTTTATCAATTAACAAAGATAAGAAAACTGTGAAAAGTTTACCTTCATATTTATACAAAAACAAAGGTTTAGTTTGTGCGTTAGAAACTATCAAAGCATCACCTGATACAAAAGCATATAGAAATAAAGTATCTTTTACTATTGGCTGGACAAATTCAAAACCTGGTATAAAATGTGAAAATACAAAAAATGATATTTCAGTTGAAAATACAAAAAATGATATTTCAGTTGGATTTCGTATTGGACATTATTTACACACTACAACAGTTTGTAGTGCAGAAAACTGTTCAAACATAGACAAACCTTCGTTAATTGCAGCTGAAGCAATGCAACAATTTTGTTCCAAAATGTCAAAATTTTCAGTGTATGATAAGGTCAAGTCATCTGGTGTTTGGCGAATGATGACAGTTAGACATTCTAATCGCACAGGTCAATTAATGGTAGTTATTGAAGCAGCAACGCCACTTATAAATGAAAATGGTGACATTGTTGAAAGTGTCAAAGATAGTGGAAATGACGGATTTCGTGTCCATCCAGAATGGGATTTAGAATTGAAATCCTTAACTAAACATTTTTGTACTTTTCCTGGTATTGGACCACATGAAAAACAAGACACATCGAGTCTTGCCAAATTATCTGCACTCCATATTGTTGAATCTAGAGGATGTTCAAATGCTTCTTATAATGCTGACAGAAAAATTCTTTTTGGTCTCTCTTATTATGAAGAAGAATTACTTGGTCTGAAATTCCAAATTGCACCACAAGCATTCTTTCAGGTTAATACAAAAGCTGCTGAAGTTTTATACGAGACAGTAAAGCAATTTGTCAAACCAGACAAAAATACAGTAGTTGTTGATGTGTGTTGTGGTACTGGCAGTATTGGACTCAGTATGGCTAAAGACGCGAGACATATTCTTGGTATTGATATTGTTGATGCTTCTATTAAATCTGCGAATGAAAATGCTAAGTTAAATGGTATTTCAAATTGTGAATTTGTTTGTGCACCAGCTGAGAAAGGATTGCAGCAAATGCTTGCTACTTGGGATAAAACACCATCATCAAACAATGAAACAACTGAAATAAATAAAACACCATCATCAAACAATGAAACAACTGAAATAAATAAAACAACCGAAAGTAGTAAATTACAAATTGATGAATTGAGATGTGTTGCTATCGTGGACCCTCCCCGTTGTGGTTTACATCAAAATACTATCAAAGCTATTCGTAGTTGTAGCGCAATACAGAGATTGGTATATGTTTCATGTAATCCTTCTGGCTCTTTACTTAGTAATGCTGTACGTAATATTCCTCACATTGTTTTTTTTACATATTTTGTGTTTTCAATTCCTCACATTGTTTTTTTACATATTTTGTGTTTTCAATAATAGTTTTATTTGAAATGAGGAGATTTTCATGCGCGTCAATTGAACAAATTGTTGTGAAAAGAAAACTTGAAAGGCACACCCATTCAGTGATGCCATCTAATCTATACTACTATTTATTTTCTACTATTTTTTTAAAGGCAAACCTATTTCGTGATGCCATCTAATATATACTTTTATTTAATTTTTTTTTGTGTTTTACATTCAGAAAAAAAATGAAATAAAAAACTCTTACTTATATTGACAATAAATATATTACATATAAAACAGGTAGAACTTTGCAGATCAGCAAGAGGCAAAAGAGATACAATTCCTGGGATTCCATTTTATCCTGTTCATGCCCAACCTGTAGATTTATTTCCTAGTACTGATCACTGTGAGATGGTTATGGTATTTGAACGTAACATGGAATCTAGTGAAGCAACATTTGCGTCATCTCCTGAAGGAATTGCACAAGCACAAAAAGCAAAGTTGAGAGCTGAGAAAAAAGCTATGCACCGCGCAAGAGGTAAAGCTGAAAAGGCTGAGAAATTGCGTAGAGAAGCTGAAGAGGCTGAGAAATTGCGTAGAGAAGCTGAAGATGTTAAAAGTGAATAATTGAGACAAAAATAAATTTACATTCAAGAATAATAATAATAATAATAATAGACACTTTAAATAATTATTTCAATTTTGTAATGCACAAAATTTCGATTTAAAAATTAGATTTGAAGGACGACTTCATTTTTGCTTCATTTTTATTTATTAAATTTCAAATACTACACGAAATAACTGTGAAAAAATTTGATTGATGTGCATTTTTGATTTGCGATTTCGGTGGTCAAAAACTTGTGTGGCTCTCTCTCTTTGCCTCTTTTTCTTTGAACATTTTTCCGACTCTGTTCATGATTGTCATAGGGATATTTTTTCTTCGATTGATACAGTGAACTATACGAACTACATTTGATGTCTAAATAAGGAACTCACGTGAAAGTGTATCGTGTATCTATTCACAATCCAAGATTTAACGGCATCACAACTCGCAGACGGGGACTATACTTCTTTGGCTCCAATATTTTCCAAATATAATCAAACACGTGAAGTATGAGCAATAATAGTGAAAACAACTCATCATTCCTAATGGAAAATACCAAAGGTATAAAGTTGTCCCAAAACAAAAGGAATGATGAAAATTGTTCAAAAGTATTGAATGCATTATCCAACCGACGTGCACGAAAACGATTTTTGTTTCAAAATCCAATGCAACGCCAACGTTGTCTACTGTCACAAAAGCGGCGCAACGCTGACGATAATCTCTTTGATACACATCCCCAAAAACGGAAGCGATCCGAAATGCAAGCCCCATCAGTAAGACAAAGGGGAAATTATACATCTTTAGAGAAGTCTTCTTTACGTAAAACGTCACGTCGTAGAGATGAAAACAGAAGACAGATTACGCAAGTGACCAATGAGAATATGCCTAATACAGCTACTGCAGAATATTTAAACAAAAAATATTCTGGAAAATCAAATAAATCTAAAACAATAACTCTGCCTCCAAATTACAGCATATTACTCCATACATTTGGTGCTCTTGATACAGTATTGACAATAATGCAAACACGGCGTCAAATTTCTGTATTTTCACGAATAAAATCTGCTGTTGAACATGCGACAAAACGTTCCTTTCCAATTGAACATCTTCGACGAATTTCTAATTTATATGAGGAAGCTTATGTAATTACCCCTACACGTCAGTATCTTCTAGGTGGTGATCCAGATTATAATATAGATTGGCCAGCGCATGTCAAGAATGTAATGAACGGAAATTCAAAAGAACAAAATGCTACTTTTTTAGAAAGTTCGAGAAATGTCGGAGAACCCCCTGCAATTGTATTCACTCGAGAAAAATTTAAATTTAATTGTTCTACGACTCTTACTTCAAATGTAAAAAGTAAAAAACNGAAACGTAAAAAGCTTTATGACATTACTAAGCGGAATGGTATGGATATTTCAAATAGTGGTGTTAATAAAAAATCAGAAAACATTTCATTAATTAATCCTGACGTTACAAAAATAACACAATTACAAAACTGTACATCTCGGAAAAAAAGTTCGGCATCGGGAGAAAAATTAAGTCTTCGCATTGATATAATGTATCAGCGTCTCTGTGATCATCTTCAAAATGTGTTGAAAGAGAAAAAAATAAAGCAAGATGCTTATGCTTTAGAAAGTAATTCAACTCATAGAGATTCTCTTAATTCTACTATTGATCCTCATACAAACAGAAAAAAAATCGATAATTTAATGGATATTCCATACCCACCTTGCAATGATATTGAAGCAGACAAAATAGCTATGAAGTCCATAGCAAGTTTAAAATCAAAGAGTGGACAAAATGAAAAGTCATCTACTGATGATTTAATTGGTCCGATCCATGTATGGTTTATATTTTTTCAAATTCGATTTTTTTTACGAAATTTTGTACCTAACAAAAAACAATTTGAAATATTTTTCCAAAATACATAATCCACTGGAGAATTCACAATCTTCAACGTCTTCATCAGATATTTCTGATTTACTTGCTACAATTCGATCAAAAGAAGAAAATGCAAATGTGCTCCAAAAACGAGCCAAGCATCATACTCAGATGATGTTACTTGAGCTATTGCCCGATGTTTGTTGTACAATACATCAATACTGCAGCACAAGACGAAAAACAACAATTTTGAGAAAAAATTTAGCTTTGAGAATTTCTGAAAGTTTTCGTTGTAAGGGTAAAAGTGACGTGACTATTGAAAAAGTAGATAAGTTGTTGGTGATGCTCGTTGCATATATACCAAAATGGTGTTCAATTATAACTGTTGCTTCGAAAGACTATGTTAAATTAAATCCAACAACAGATTTTACTCAGGTAATGAATATTGTTAGGGAAATTATTAACAAAAAACGACATTTGCTACAAAATTAAAAATATTTTATAGTTTTGAGTCTTTTGACATTCACATTATTTTTAATATATAACACATTCTTCTTGTGCATATATTATATCGATCGCGAATCCAGCATGGTCCCGGGTAAGACGAGTGTTGACAAGTTGTTGAAGTTTTGAACCGCGGTCAAAGACTCAAAAAATCGCCATCCATAACTATTACGATAATCAAAAATCGTCGCATAATCGCCGTATAGATTTTCTTGATTTATTTTTTATAGATGAGTTCAGGTAATGGTATATTAGATCGACCTCTTAGTATGGGCAAAAAAGAAGTAAGCCTTAGTGCTTTTGCCTTCATGTTTTCTGGTATAGTGCGATACATTCGAGCTAGAGTACCGCGAAACGCGAAATCGTCTGATTTAGAGGATAAGTTGTCAGAAATAGGAATAAATGTAGGTGTCCGTGTGAACGAACTAATTGCCTTTCGAGATACTCCTGGGCGGCGTATTAGTGGTAAAACATGGGATCAACAGGCAGTGTCAATACTTCAGTATATACACACAACAGTGTGGAAGTCTCTTTTTGGAAAACAAGCTGATGCGCTAGAAAAGAGTACAGATAGGGAGTTTTCCTATATGATTACAGATGATACCCCAGTTACAAATAAATTTGTCTCTTCTCAAGTAAATTGTGCGGCATATCTTGCCGGTGTAATTCAAGGCATATTGATGGGAGCTAATTTCCCAGCGACAGTGAAAGCATACCTTAGTGACACAGCAACTCATCATGGACGAACAACTTTTTTAATACAATTTCACAAATAGAATATTTGTGTGGAATTCTATAGAAAGTCAGATATATTTCTGATTGAAAGTAAATAGGTTATTAGGGTTATTGTGATTTTTCGAAAGAGATGCAAATATTTTTTAGTTTGTATTTATTAATAATAAATTATATGCAATGTTTCGTTGGAATTAAATTACGTATTGAAGATCCAACAATATAAAATAGCTTCTACAAAATCATACTTTATCTAAATACTGATTTGGGGTATTTACATTTTGTACACTACAACTAAACTTTGAATACGTCTTGTTATATACAACTATTTCACTATCAGTTTTACTGTTTTATTTCTTAGACAAATTAACTTTTAAACGAAATCAAAATTATTCTTACACTAAAACATATTTGAGAAAAGACTTTGTGTTGATATACGTGTACCATCCTCATTTGTCCTTTTACGGTTGCATAATGAAGTTTCGTGCATCTCACGATCACAAAATCGTACCATGTCTCCACATTTGTTACGACATGGAACCAATCGCATTGGACAGCGTTTGAGGAGATGTCCTTTCATCTTTTGAGCAACTACCACCTCGCCACAACCACTTGTACAATATGCCATTCGTAATCTACATGTATTCAATCGATGATCTTCCAGTTCATCAAATAGTAGTGTTTTGTTACATACTGGGCATTTAGTTCTTCTTTTTGGACATGCCGTTTTTTTGTGTTCTTCAACATCCCTAATAAGGAAACGTTCGCCACATCCAAGTCCACAAGGTACCATTCGATAGGTACAAAAGCGTTTTATATGTTCCTCTAGTTCTGAAGCTTTACATAGCTCGTCACAACCTTCCATCGTGCACTCAACCAGACGATTGCGACATTCTTTAATTACATGTTCATCCATATTACAACAACGAACTTTCCGTCCACATCCAGCTCGACATTCCACAAATCGTTTCAAACATTCATTCTCTTCATGATTTTTAATCTGATCGAGAGGAATCATGTTTCCACAATCATATCGACATTTTACACTACGCTTTTTGCATAAATCGACTTCATGAGTTCGGACATTTTTAAACATAATACGTTTTCCACATCCCCATTTACAGTCGACTAAACGAAGAGGGCATATCTTTGCTTCATGGTTTGGAAGCCATTCTACTCTAATTTCTGCTCCACAACCTAGACCACACTTTGTGACACTTTTTGGACAATCTGAATATTTGGTCGAAAATTCATGAAGCATGTTACAAATTGNACATCTTATCAACCGATGTATGCATTCTGCGCGTTCGTGATGTGCCTGGTGAGATGCTCGGAAACTACGACCACATTTCCAACGACACTCTATAACTCTATCAGAACAGTCTCCATCTGTCGGATCTCTATGTTTCTTTAAATCACATGCTCGGACATCCTGTTTACACCAACCGCACCGTACAGGGCGAAATGGACATTCACTTTGTTCGTGGTTTTCTTTTTCCATATACCAAAGATCACGAATGCCACAAAATTGGCATGGTACTACACGCATAACACATTTAGATTTTTCGTGCTCATTTATTTCACTTGTTGTACCCGTATATCCACATCCCCATGAACATACTTTTTCCCACACTTTGCCCGATTGTGGTACTTGGTCTCCGGAAAAACCTGAACGTAATTGACAAAGACGCCGAACCACTCCTGTAAAATTGCGTTCTCGGGCATGAGCTATTGCACCCTTTCCATCATTATCTACCATACTTACATCAGCAGCAGAGTCCATGAGAGAAAATACAACATCAGGTTTACCATTCATAGCTGCATATATAAGAGGTGTTCTTCCATCTTTAGTGCGGTAATTTACCAATGCGCCTCGCCTTAGTAATGCATCCACCGACATACTTTTCCCTGCATTTGCTGCCCAAGTTAATGGAGTGTGTCCATTGGCTGCTTCGCGATCAATTTGAGGTGATCGTTTGTGCCTATCAAGTAATAGTTCTACTGCAAGTACATGATGTCCTTCACTGTTAATTACCCAAGTCTCTGTCATTGCAGCCATCATCAGTCCAGTAAACCCAGTCTCTGGGTGAGGATGGTCTATTGGAGTTCCCAAATCGGCAAGCCTGTAGATTTCTTTAAAATTTGAATTCATTACGGCCAATTCCATTAACTTTAAATTTGCAGCACGAGTAGCGCCTTGCTTGGCAACTCTTTTCTTGGCCAATATGTCATTCCGGGATGCCTTTCTTGCGCGATCGGCATTATAATATAGTTTAACAATGCGTTCATAACATGGGAAATGACCAGACGGAACCCAACCTTTGACTGTATCGTATTCAGCAGACCCCATTTCACTCATTGCAAGTCGTGATAAATCAACAATACCAAGTGGTTTATCACTTCCGCCTCTTTCTAGAGGATATAACCATAAAGGTGTGCTTTTTTTTACTATAACATCTTCTGGTAAAGTAAACGGAGGTGGTGCTGACATATAGCAAGATATTCTTGTTATCGTATTTACTTTACGTCTATTTAGCGTCTCTACAACATCCAAATGCCCATTCCAAGCAGCTTCGGCTAGAGGAATACGAGTTGTTTGTCTTCGCTCTCTAATACGACGAAGCATGAGTTTTGACTGAAACATGTGTATTATTCCTCGTGTCCGATATTCAAACGCCCGCTCAATGCTCCATGCTGGACGAGTTAATTTCCAATGATAATTGCGATAAAAAAGTTGGATTAACTTTGCTGATTCATTATGAAGTTCATCTGTTGAATAGTCAACCATTGCACCATGTTTTAATAACAATGCAACAACTTTTGGAACACCACATGCACATGCCCACGTAAGAGGGACATGTCCAGTATCTGATTGATACTGTAATATCTCTGCAACTCGTAATCGTCGCTCTGTCAAATTTATCAGATTTCCTAATTCAATACTTCTCGCTTTCAGCAATTCGTATTGCTCAATAATGATATCAAATTTTGTCTGTGTCCGAGTCATTTCTTCGCGTTCTTTCCACAATTCACCAATACGTTTTTTGTGTTGTTGACGTAACTCAACCGCTTTTGTTTTAATAGGATTGACTTCAATCTGATCAATCCAGTATGCATCTAAATACACAAACCATTTGCTCAATGCTTCTACAAGAGGATAACCATCTTCGCCAGAAATATAAAGAAAGTCAGATCTAATTTTACCTTCAAATTTGTCTTTGGGTAAACCCATACTTGGCACCCATTCCCTATATGTATCTTTATCATAAATAAAATCGCGTCGCAAAGTTTGCATTCTTCGAAATGAAACATTAGATAAATTAAATGATCGCAGCATTATTGGCACGTCACATTCCTTCAATAAAATCCGCGCTGCACCCCACCAGTCATCAACCATTTTCCCGGTGCCCTTTGGATCCCTTATTCTTTTAGGGGGAGTTCCTATAAGTACTAATAGACACTTTAGGATATGATACACTTGTGGAGGAGGTGCATACACGCTGGCAAGCTCTTCTATATGACGAGGAACAATTCGAAGAAAACTAGATTCACTAATACCACGTGTCACTAATAATTCGGCTTCTCGTCGTTTTACTGTATCCAATAGCTCTATAGACTTTTGTTTCAAATGTTCAGCTAATCGAGTTCCATCCTCTACTACCTTTCTACTTTGTTCTACCTTTTTGCTAACAAGCTGATACTTCTTCTCTTTTGGTGCTAATTCAGCATTTTTTTCGCGAAGTTCTTCATGGTACACCTTTAGTAAATCTCTATATATGCGACGGGCATTCAATTTATATGCTTCACCATCTTGAACTATCGGTTTAATACTATCTACATCATTCATTGTGATTAAGTGGAATAACTTCTTTTGTTCCGACATCCATGCATGATTGAATTTTAGCTTTTGACTCAACTCAACATGACCCCATCTCCTTGCCCATTCCACAGCTTCAATGCCATGCTTATTACGTCTTCGGATATCTACACGCTTTTCAATAAGAAGAGTGATAACTTTTCCATTATTGTATCGACATGCTTCTAGTAAAGGTGTTAAACCTGTTGATGTTTCTTTATTAGTATCAGCACCATTTTCTATGAGTAAACGTACACAATTTAGATGCTTTGTAGTATTAGTTTTGCATGCTCGGATTAAAGCAGTGAATCCTAACAAACTTTCATGATCGATTTCCTCTGGTGGAATTTTACTTATTAGATACGATAAAAGAACTTCATCGCCACTACTAGCAGCATAACTTAATGCGGTCTCATTGTGTCTTTCACACAATACTTGATGGCTACAATTAAGAGGGAAATTTTTAATTTGTTTTTGTTTCTTTTCCAATATCTCTAACTTTTTGATATGTTTACTCAGTTGCAATGAAGTTTCTTGAATACGCACAACATTTTCTGATAAAATGGCCGCATTGTTATCGCGTTCCGCTTCATATAAAATATTCTGTTGTGTTTTTACATTACGGTCAGCTAATTTACAAAGAGTCTTTGTGTCATGCAACCATGATCGCAATTGCCGTTGACACCCTGCTTGATCTGCTCCACATGGAAGACTTCGTAAATTACACTGCGCAAGATGTTCACTTTGGTTAGCTCGCCGTAGTCGCATGCCACAACCATACAAGCATACTACAATTTCACGAGGACAAACTGCCAAGTGTTCATCTATTCTATCTGCATTTATCCTTGCATTACAATCATTGGGACAAAATACTTGGCGACGCATACACACATTCTTTTCATGCCATGCACGATCACACTTTCTCACCTTTTCTCCACACCCTCGAAGGCAGTCTAGTGGAGTGTATGGACAGTCATATGCTTGATGAAACGATATTTTACTAATTGCACATGCAGCACCACATCCTAATTGGCATGGTTCTAATCGCTCTAAACATGAATGTAACTTATGCTCTTTCAGAGAACCCGCACGGACAGGTTTTGCACATAAATCACAAAATGTTTGTCTCTCCATACATAGCTTATCAACGTGATGTTTTAGCTCTTCTGCCCACATTGAAGCACCACATCCAAGAGAACACATTACTGTTCGTTTGGGACATTTATTTTCTGTGTGATTTTTCATATCTCTTAATGCTACTTTAGAACCACAGCCTAAATCACATTGAAATAAGCCAGCTTTGCAAGTACGCATATGGAAAGCATGTTGATTCGGTTCTATAGATACAAATTCACCACATTTACAGATCACTTTGCGATAACTACAATCTTTATTTTCGTGGTCCCATAAGTATAATGCTTGTACAGTTTCACCACACCCATGTCTGCATTTGACCCATCTTAATGGACATCGATTATTTTGATGTGTTTCAATGCATGAAGCTGGTACAATTTGCCCACAATCACATTCAATAGGTGCATGGTGACACAAGCCTTTATCTGAAAGATGAAATGGAATATCTGCACATGTCATTTGTTTACATTTCCAATGTGTTTCTGGTAGTTCTGGTATTGGCATCCACTGGGTCAACTTTAAATTTACCCAAGCAAAGTCGTGCTCTTTTTGTTCGGCAAAGTTGGATGCATCCTCCAATAAACTTATACTACGGTCAGGCTTATACTGTAGATAATAACGATCGTCAATTTGTCTATAGCCTAACACCGTAGCGGAGTCCCACCCACCATCCGCTCGTCGTACTCTTATGGGCGTTCTATTAGCTATGTCTAACGGGCATCTAACCAATCGCGCGGGACAATCTCCACTATAAGGATCTGCATGAGTAAACTGCATACCCGCACGAATATATGCACCACATCCTGTCGTACATAATTCCATTCGGTGAGTACAGAATGCTTCATGTTGGGGGAATTCACATGCAGGAAGTTCCGTAGAGCATCCATGCATGCAATAAATCATTCTATGGGGACATTCAAACAATTCATGAACATCACGTCGTGCTTTAGGACCAACACGAATGCCACAGTTATCCCATTTACATAAGAGTGAACATTCGCGATCAACGTGATCTTCTAAATCAATAAATTTGACTTTTACATCACATTGTGCAATTGGACATTTTACCAGACGATGTGGACATGCATGTTTCATGTGATTTCGTAACAATCGTCCTTGTTCCCAGTAACCACAACCTTGTCTACACTCTACTAATCGATAACCACATCTCTCTTGTTCATGATACACTAACTGATCAAATAACAAAGATTTCCCGCATCCTATTCGGCACTTAACTTTTCTCTTTCTACAATGAAGTGTTGCATGTTCTTTTTGTCCAGATAAAGGACCACGCCAAAAACAACCAGAGTATGCATTTAAGCATGCCACAATTCTCTTCGTACAATCACGCAACTTATGATTTTCCATATCATTTAGTCTAACTTGCTTCCCACAATTATTTTCGCAGTCTACATAACGCATAGAACATTGATGTTGTTCATGGTGCGTAATACAATCTGATCGATCTGAAAATCCACAACCATTGACACATTTACGTGGTTTTGAATCATTTGCCTCCCGTTGTAATTCACTATTTTTATCTTGGATACGGTTGTATGCAGAATCTAATAAAGTTATTACATTACTAAATCTCCCTTTTTTTGCTTCTTCCATTGCTTGCATACCATGCTTATCTCTATGATCTAGTTCACCTTGGACGTATACCGCCCAGCTAGAATCTTTGAGGAAACGCCAACGATTCTTTTTTAAAGATAGTTCTTCAGGAGAAAGCATCGCGGCTAATCTAGGTTTCAATTCTTCATTAATTACTTTTAATTCCTCTTTCCACTCAACAGATTTGGTATAACTCTTTTCATAGATTTTGTCTAATAGCATGGATGTAACTCCAGGATGACCATTAGCTGCAGCATGTTGCAATGGAGTTCGGGATTCCCTTTTGGACCTACGATCAACTTTTGCACCAGCCATAATAAGTGCAGCAGCAACTTCTCGATTACCACATCTTGCAGCCCAAGATAATGCTGTGTGTCCAACTCTTGTTTCATAGTCGACAGCTACGCCAAACTTGAGCAATAGTTGTACAGCTTCAAGTGATCCCATAGCGGATACTTTAGTAAGTGCAGTCCAACCCATTTGAGTTTCTATATCTAAAAAAAATTGTTCCTCTTCATTGTTAATATGAAGTACTTCACATGCTTCATCAAAAATATTTCTTGTGAAGTTTACTGATGATTGTTCTCCCATTTCTATGACTAAGTCAACTCTACCTTGCTTCAGTGCATACTTGATATCTTTTCTAAGGTGTCTATTCTTCTGAATTACTCCTATACAACGGTCTTTATGTCTAGACAAATGTTCATCTTCTCGCTTAGCTTGTAGTAAAGTAACTATTCTTTTCTCAATCAAAGATTCAGTCTCATTTTGGTGGGACAAACGCGTCCAATCTAAAGCTGTCATTTGTCGACTATCTTTAAAAAAAACGTCAGCACCAGCAGCAAGCAATAACTGTACAGTATCTACATGACCATTCAACGCAGATTTAAATAATGCAGTATGACCATGTTTATTTGCTTCGTCAACGTGAACACCTTTTGACAAGAGTTTCTTTACTTTTCTAGTGTTACCATCAGCAGCATATTTGAGAAGTTTGGTATCTCCATTAGGATTTTCTTTTTGTGATTTTCTATTCCTCTTTCGTTTCCGATTTTTACTGTGACCACTAGTTCTTTGCTTCCTTGCCTTTTTCAATTGCGAAGGCACACTGCGCTCTAATATTGGTGGTCGGGTGACCACAGTAGTCTGCTTCTTTTCTTCTTCAAATACCGCTGGAAGTCGCCACTCAATTGGAACAAGCTCACCCATTACCACCTGATATTTATGGACTAGATATTTGCCATTCTATTCCATAAATATAAGTAAAAATATTCATAGTGAAGTAGTACAGCTTCGTCTGAAATCAAAATGACTAAGTAGTTCAGCTAATAGTAGTGAATGGTAACTTTGTACTAAATAAAGCAAGTGTGTCAATGTTACTACCCGTTTAGGAGGAAAGTAGTTGACAGTTTCTTTTATGAGACGAAACTGTCATATACCTCTACTCAATATATATAATATAGGGGTACCGTACCTCTACTCGGCTATGTATACGAACCGCAAAGCCTAAATAATTAGCTCCTCATATGCATCACATACAATTCTCTTTACAACTGAACAACTTTACACACCAGTCTTTATTGCCAGATATGATACATATTTCTTTTTTCGTATTCCTTGCTTTATAATTCTAAACTTAGTATAAGTTAATGTCAACTGAAGAATTGAATCATTTCACCAAAGTCGCGACAGTTCTTGCAAAGTTAAGGAAAAAACTTAGATTTTATTCGTATGTCGGCCTGGCACACCAAAAAAATATGCATGAAGAATTCAAAAAATTTGACAGCAAAGAAACTGGAATCGTATCAGACATCGAGTTTCGAAAAGTTTTGTGTAGAATTGTTCGTATAACAGCTCATGAACTAGAAGTTGTGCCGAAGATATTTGACCTTTTGGGAAATGGTATTTGTTCCTATGTTGATTTTATATCTTACATGGAGCATATCGATACACAACAGAACAGTGAAGATGAATATATTGAGCAAAATGTAGTGAGAGAGAATTTTGAGTCAACGAATAAGAAAGTCGATAATAATGGTACAAAATTTGATAGTTATAGTGATTCTGACTCCATTGTTTCCAACTATAATAGTGATTATGGCTCTGTGAGTGATACTATAATATACAATGAGACATCTGATGATGATAGAGAAAATTTTGAAAAATCTAATTTTGCTTTTCTTGAAGAGCGCATCTCTCTCATGCACCAACAAATAAATAGTATGCAAGCTCGCATTAGTTCGATTGCGTACGTTTTATCATGAATTTAAAAAAAATTTTTTTCATAGGAAATTTTGTACCTAACGAATTTTGAATTTAAAATATTTTTTCACAATACATCCCTTACGTCAATGATGTGAATAAGGAGTTAGTAAACCACAGTACAGGAGGAAGTAATGACCAGAATGCATTTGCTGCAGCACCTGGGGGAAGCCCAAAGAACGCGAATCATATTGATAGTTTACTACATGAAGAAATTCCAAATTCAATAGATATTTATCTCACCAGTGAAAATAGTAGAGAAACAACTCCTACACTTGCATCAGTCTCAGCTACAGCAGAAGCTGCAATATCTATTGCAATGGCGATTGGAAGTGACAATAGAAATTATTCAAACTTTGATACAGCTACTGAAAGGATGCCATTTCAACGAAATTAATAATTGACAGGGTTGGAATTTATAAAAAATATTTTTTTTTGCACAAAACTGTTTTGATGTGAGAAGAAAAAATATATATTTTTAACGTAAAATTTCAAATTCATAAAATAAATCGTCGTTCAGGCGTTCCAGTTGTTGTACACTGTAAAAGTATCCCAAATTTTCAAAAAACGTTTTTACGCAAGTAGAAGCACACAGCTACATACACACACTCCAACAGTAGGAACTAATTCTTCATTTTAAATGCAGACAACAATGAATTCCTGTAAGGCCCTTGTTGTATTGCAATTGTCATATTTTTTCATCACGACAAAAGCCATAGAAAACCCGAGTCTTCTCCGTGCGAACGCACACCAGCAATTACCTCACCTAGCTTCGCTCATTCCCGATGGATCATATCATCATCCACCCATCTGGTCACCATCATCAATCGTCAAGAAGAATATGCGTGTACAATCTGCTTCTGAAGAACGCTACGAAAAACTCACAAACTGGTTCAAAGCGGAGGGAGGGATTATCCATAAAAACTTGGTCGTGGGTCTCGTACCAGGCACAAATATCCATGGTATGTTCGCCCGTGGAGGACCTATCGATAATATGGATACGATGGTTATGGTACCACCTCACCTGACGATCCGTGTGACAAATGCTTTACCAAAAGTAACAAAAGCGTTTGGGAAGGAAATCCCCCCTTCATTGGATCCACGAGAAGCAATTACACACGGTGTTATCCTGAAGAAATTAGGTATTGATGAAAGTTTGATTCCTGGTTTACGATCCAATGAACCAAGTTTTATTCTTCTATCTTTATATCTTTTGCTGTTTGCTCAAGATTCGAATGATTATTTCTTTCCATACATGAATGCTATGCCAGCTGGTTGTCAAATGTCAGTTTGTTGGAGTGACGAAACCACAAGAAATGTATTTGCACCGAACTATGCACAAGTGATTATTGATCAAAAAAATCGATTCAAAAAAGTATCTGAAATTCTTCAACTTGATGAAGTACAATGGCTGGAGGCAGTATCACGTGTGAAGAGTCGCGTATGGGGGGATCCTGATTATACTGATATGCATATCCTTGTGCCAATAATGGATATGTTTAATCATCATTCTGGAAATGGGGGTTATTTGAAACCTACCAGAGTCAATGGTCGTTTTACTCAATACAATTTTGAAAGCTCAAAACAAATTGAGGAAAACGAAGAAATTTTTGATAACTATGGTAGCAAAATGAGCGCAATGCAAAAAAAGTTGTACAATTTTGAAGAAAAGGGTAATCCAAAAGATGATTGTGAAACTATCAAAAATTTCACTGAAAGTTACCAAGCAAAGCTTTGGGAGAATGGAACATTTATACCAACTGCTACTTTTTCCAAAGCAATATGTGCAGCATTATCTTAATCTTCTGTCAAACGAAGTATCATTACGAAATAGAAGATGTATTTTGACGCGAAATTTATAATCGCTTACTTGTATAAGTTGTATAATGAAATTTATAATCGCTTACTTGTATAAGTTGTATAATATATTTTAAAATTTATAATCGCTTACTTGTATAAGTTGTATAATATATTTTAAAAGGCAATACGAAGAGATCCATCATATTATAATAAAAAAATATATAAGTAATACTTTTAGAGTAAAGTTTATATAATTATTTTGAAAATACATTTGAAATTAAAAAAAAAATTAATCTTTATCAACACGGTACAACCCAATACCATTCCATATTTCTTGTACACTGTTATATACATCCTCGCCAGAAAAATGAGGACCAAATGTGTTCATTTTCTCCAAACTAAAGTTTGATTGATCAAAACATTCAGCAACATATTTTGGTCCAACTAACCAAATAGTTGAATCACTACCATTAGATTTTACAATATTATTGGCAATCCACATTTGTTCAACACTGTGAAATATACCATTTATTCCTGTACAGGGCGCACCTGCTAAATCATAGAAATGTATAGTAGATATATCCTTGTTTATCCCAAGGAAATGGCGTGGTGGCATATATGTATGAGCATAAATAATTTTGTGACTAGAACTACTATGTAGAGATATGTTCCCTCCTAAATCAATCAATGAGGTCACAACACCAGCTTGATGTATACATCCATAAAATATAGCAAGCGTTAAATTAAAAGCAAACCAAAATAACCAAAACTTTCTTTTCTTAGTGGAATTAGATACTAGTAGTAACGGTATTAATATCGGCAAAAGAAATCGAGCTTCTTGATGAGGTGCAATAGAGAGTAATAATAATCCACAAAATATACATGCATGTAATAAATAGCGTACTTTTTCAGGAATTTTTTCAATAACATTCGTATATTTTTCTTGCTTTACTTTTTCTTTACTATTTTTTTTACGCAATCCACTATATACTACATCATAAAGATATAAAAACCAAAGAGGCCCAAATAATACTGTCATATTAATCACGGAATGATTATACCTAGGATGAATTCCATGATCTGCTAAATTACTTGGACGAATATTATACAAGAATGCATTTAATGGTGTTATAATCCACCCACGTTTTCGATCACTATGATAGATTTTGAAATATTGTGTATCCGCATATATACAAATAAGACTAACAAAAATAAAACCGACACCTACTTCAATGAGAGCATGAAATATAACAAAAATACGAGATAACAATGTTTTCTTTTTCATGGAATCTTTCTTCTTCGTAGCCATTTTATGCCTTTGGACAGATATTTGATCAATGTCCCATAACAAGTATAAACCCAAAGGAGCAAAAAATACTGGAAATGTAAATCTGACCCAGGTTCCAAAACTGAGAGAAGCACCCATTAAAACATTCCTCAATGAGCACAGACCACAGAATATAGAAGACTTTGAAGAAATGAATAATAAAATAGAAAGCGATACCGTAAATACATGACTTTCCACTGTATTTGAAAAAGGCCGATTGTAAAATACAAGAGTAACCCAAGATGAAGCAAGGAGTAAAAGTTTACTATTCGGCGATATACCATATTTTTTACAAAACAACCAGATTATGCTGTCGAAAGAACATGAAAGGATAAAAAGCCAAATCCGAGGAAGAATAAGTAGAATGAAAGTATTCCCTTCAAAATGTTTACCAAAAACTAGCTGTAGAAAAGTAAATGGAACTCCACTTGATAGTAATATTGGAATAACACTCCGCAAAGGACGCATCGACTCAAATTCCCAAGTGAGATGTCCATGTATACTAAGTATGTCCCGTGCCGCAACTTCTGGAGACTGGAAAAATTCATCTGGGTGAACGTACCCTGGCGATAACACGAAAAGTAGTCGAATAATGAGGAAAGCAACATAGTACTTGTAAGTGAATACACTTGTCATCACAGAACCAGTTTTCATTTTTAAATCAATGAGAACAAGGTTTAATAAAGCAAAATACAATTACAACTTTGATTCAGTTAATGTCCAGATGTAATGCTTTCATGGGTAATTTTCTAAAGACTAGAGCTGGTTATCAACATTAAAGTTTGTCGCTCGAAAAAAGTGTGTCAACATCAACAAGTCGAAGTGGCCAAGCAGTGGCCAACAACAACTTTGCGGTTTGAAGTGAAAAAGTTTTTTTTTTTGGAACGAAGCTGTTTTTTCTTGGTTTTTGTTTGTGGTGTGGTGTTATGATTTTGTTTGTGATTGACTGCACAATCACGACGTCTTCTTTTGCTTTTGTGTGTTGGATCAGGCTGATCAAATTCTATTATTTTTTAGGCTTTCAGCCATAATAAGCATGGCAAAGGATTCAGATTCAAATACAATACCATTGCGACCTTCTAATGTAGGTATCTTGGCTATGGATGTTTATTTCCCAACACGTGTAGTTAATCAGTCGGACCTGGAAAAATTTAACAATGTGTCCACTGGTAAATATACGAAAGGACTTGGTCAGAAGGGTATGGGCTTTGTTGACGACCGCGAAGATTTAAATTCTGTATGCTTAACTGTTGTTAGTTCACTTCTTCGTCGATATGATGTGTTACCATCTGATATTGGTCGTATTGAGGTAGGCACTGAGTCTCTCGTGGACAAATCCAAGTCGCCAAAGACAGTGTTGATGCAACTTTTCGGAAACAACACTGACGTTGAAGGTGTTACGTCTGTTAACGCTTGCTATGGTGGGGCTGCAGCACTATTTAATTCTGTTGCCTGGGTACAGAGTGAAGAATGGGATGGTCGTCTTGCATTAGTTGTAGCAGCAGATATTGCAGTTTATGCAGATGGGCCTGCTCGTCCTACTGGTGGCGTCGGTGCTGTGGCTTTCTTGGTTGGACCAGATGCTCCTCTTGCAATGGAAGCGCGAACACGGACCTCATATGCTGCTGATACATATGACTTTTACAAGCCAAATATGTCATCTGAATACCCTATCGTTGATGGCAAGTTGTCACAGACATGTTACCTTCGTGCACTAGACTATTGCTATGTTGGATTTTCTCGTAAGAGTCAAACTTCCAGGTCTTTGACAGGTCTTCCAGTGAATGATGTCGACGGAGAATTATCTACAATTGATTATTCTGTGTTCCATGCACCATACAACAAACTTGTTGTTAAATCATTTTCTCGTTTATATTTGCATGATTATCATAAAAAAACAGATAACAGTAATAATGAGTATGATAAAGAATTACTACCATGGAAAAATGTGACTCTTTCGGAGACGTACACAGATCGTCCTTTAGACCTAATCCTACGAAAACTTAGTTTTCCTACATTTACCGAAAAAGTTCAACCTTCTACATTATTACCCTGTTCTATAGGTAATTGTTATACTGCATCTGTATTTGCAGGTATTTTGTCTTTAATATCTACAAAAGGAAAATTACTTCATGGTAAGAGAATTTCGGTGTTTTCATATGGTTCAGGGGCAATAGCTACAATGTTTGCATTGAGAGGTCGCAAAACAAAGAGTAATCGATATTCTCTAGAACTAATTAAAAACAAGGTTGGCTTAATACAGCGATTAAATGATCGAAAAATTGTCCATCCTGAAGAGTTTAAAAATGCTTTAAAAATGCGAGAAATGACAAAATCTGCATTATTATCTACAGTTACTAAAGGTGAAATATGGCATCCCCAAGGAAGTGTAGATAATATCGTACCTGGTGGCTATTATCTTGTTAGTATAGATTCAAAACAAAGACGCAGTTACTCCAGTAAATGTATAGAAACTGCAAGTACAGTGAATGTAGCATGTTCTATAGCAAATACAGCACGACATTCACCACATGAAGAAAATGAAATTCAAGAATTTTCAAAGCACAAGAAATCTTCATCATCTCAATCATCACAGTCGTTTAAATCAATACCTTCAATTGATTTACCTAGTAGTGCAGAACGTAATAATAATAAGAATAAAACATTTGTGGAAGGTCGCAAATCCAAGCATATTCCTCTAGCTGTACTTGGAACTTCTATTGGGCTTCCTTGTCCTAAAGGTCGTCGTGTATTCGATAGTCAAAATAAAAATCGTATGTTTAGTGGTGAATGTTTGGTAACAGTTTTGCCTACTGAGAATTTGAAGAATCAACTTGATCGGAAAATAACAAAATTGGTTCGTCAGAAAAATGCAACGCATTTAATTTCATTAAATCGGGAAGATCAATGTATGCGTCTTGCTGGACGTTGTGAGGGGACATTAGATCTTGTTACAGATTATGGAATGTCTCCATCTTTAGTAAGTACTATGGATTCTGCATGTAAATTAGCTGTAGCTGCTGGACTTGAAGCATTATTAGATGCAGGTTTGGTTTGCCGTCAAAGAGCACCATCACCTATGATTGTGGGTAGAACACATGCTAATTCACCTGGTGCAGGTGGTGCCCATGACTGGAAATTGCCGATAGAATTACGAGATAGAACAGGTGTAGTTTGTGCAGCATCATTTGCGTTTTTAGAGTCTGTTGTGAAAGAGGAAACTTCTTACAGACAATCATTACGAGAAAGTGCCAATGATGAAAATAATGACGAATTTGATATCCCTCGATTTGATAGAAAATATTTATTTTCTATATTAAATGGAGGTGCCGTACAACTTGCACAGGCATGTGCTGCTCGAGGTCCAAATACACAAATCATGGCAGCTTGTGCAGGAACAACACAGGCTTTATCAATTGCTCAAGATTGGATTACAAATGATCGTTGCGATAGAGTCATTGTTGTTGCTGGTGATGATGCGTGTAACGACACTCTACTCCCCCATGTAGCTAGTGGATTTCTCGCTGTTGGCGCTGCATGTACTTCAGGGAAACCAGAGAATGGCCTTTTACCTTATGATGTTCGTCGTAATGGAATGCTTTTGGGTTCAGGTGCAGTCGGTATTGTTCTTGAAAGGACACATAGTTTGCGGAATATTCAAATTGAAGAGAAACAATCTCAATGTCTTCTTCTTGCCACCCAAATTAGTAATTCAGCATTCCATGGGGCGCGTTTAAGTGCTGATCATGTTGCTTCAGAGCTTGATCGATTTCTTCTATGTATCGAAAAGAATCATGGAATTACAAAAAAGAACCTTGTAGACGATGCTGTTTATATTGGACACGAAACAGGCACAGATGGATTAGGGAATCCATTGATTTCATGTGGTGGTGTTGAAGCTGCTGCATTACGTAAAGCATTTGGACCCAAATTGTTTCCTTTACTTCGCGTTTGTGCTACAAAGGGCCAGACAGGTCATGCTATGGGAGTTGCATTTGAAGATGTTATTGCAACATGTATCCTTAATAATCGTGATTGTTTAGGGAGTAATAAAAAACGAAATATTCCCCCAGTAGTTAATCATTCTACTCTCGATCCATCACTTGGACCATTACATGTCATGACTGTTGATTCAATTGAAAACGATGCAAAACGGGGACGCTCGCATCCAAAATACGCAATTCGTTTTGCTGCTGGGTTTGGAAGTCAATTAGCATTTGCGCTTTTCGGACAGTAGTCTATGGATTCAAATACATGAGTATTTTTTAAAGTGAAAAACGTGAATGAAAATTAAATATGTTTTAAAAATCCAAAACCTTAAGCATTTTGTTTTCCAATTATTTATTGAAAAAAATAAAATAAAATAAAAGAGTTGTAATAAATCCTTTATGAAAAGTGCCAATAATCGTAACCTTCAATAAGTCCAAGAGACTTAATATTACTCTCTAATTGACCACCAGTACGTCCTTTTGCAACACATATAATGATAGGAGCCTTTGCTTCGGTGAAATGTATTACAGGTATTGAAATAGGTGGAGATCCAGCGGGGCGAGGTTTATGGTTATGATAACCTCTTTTGATTTTTTTATAATCAACATCACAAAAAGCACTAACTTGAGATCTGTATTTTGGTAAAAGTTCGTTAATAAAGTTTTTCCCATCTCTTCCAGCTCCCCAAATTGTAAATTTCCCCCATCTCTTTTTCGATAAAACACGCCTTTCTAAAGCACGTAAACGTTTTTGAAGTAATACTTTTCGTGGAATGCGCCATGAAACACTATTTGCTAAATATCGATATGTAACTAATGGTTCATTTACTCTATCCAAACAACCATTCTTATCCAAGTGAGAGTGAAAAAATACAAGATCCGAGGGAAAAGGTGAATTTGAATCTGGTGACTGAGTCTCATAACCACCGACACGATCAAATTGGCGACGTGATAAAAACCACGTGGGTTGAATAATTGTAATTTCGCGATATTGTTCTAAAAATAATTGTTTTTTTGTTAAAGAATTGCACCAATTTGAATAATGTAAAGTTGCATCATTAGGATTCCTTGTAAAACCTGAGCCGATCAGTACATCATCTCGACCTTGTACTAATGCTAATTGTTTTACAATTCTATCAGGTCTCATATAATCATCGGCATCAATAAAACAAAGAAAAGTACCAGTACTATTTAATACTGCCATGTTTTTTGCATTACCTGCACCACCAGGAATATTTGTTTTATCGACCCAATATGGACCGTGTCCATTACATACACACTCAAAACCAGCATTTATAAATTTTGATTTCCATTCTAAAATGACTTTTGCTGAATCATCAGTACTTGCATCATCATACATGCATACTTCGATAGATCCTTGATATTCATGAAAATAAGATTGAGATAGTATAGATGATAAACATTCATGTAACCAAGGACAAGCGTTATATATAGGAATAATTACTGAAACTTTTGGTAGAATAATCGGTAATGGGAGACGAAGAGGTCGTATAACTGTACTACATTTTGTTTCTACAGTAAAATTAGTTTCACTGCTACCTTTTTTCTGTTTTTTGTTTACTTTTGAACTTCTTGGTGAAACAATAGATTTTTTTCTTTTATCTGAACATATTTCAATTCCCATTGTATCTTCTTCTTCGAAATTCTTTTGAAGAAGGCGACATCCTTCACGAGAAAAAACACTATTTTTTATTTGAATCATACCATTTGCCATCAAACGTGGTACATTCGTCATGTTTGTTGTACCTGAATGTATAAGCCATGGGTGCATTAATACAATATCACCGGCTTTCCCACATATCTGACGGACAATAAATCTTTCATTATTATTATTATTATTATTATTATTGATATTATTATTATTATTATTTTCTATCCATAATTTTCCATCATCAACCAATTTACGTACATACTGAACACACCAATTATTTAGATCTGAATGTGAAATTCCAGGCGGGCTTAAAGACTCCGATTTGTATAACTGTTTTGAAACCCATTTATGACTACCAGGTATCATCGCTGTTCCTCCACTACCTATAGTCCAATCAGATAACAAAACAAGTACAACCATTCCTTGAATTGGACTACCTGATGTACTGTGAAAAAAATATTTTAAATTAGAAATTTGTTAGGTACAAACTTTACTAAGAAAAAAAAATATAAAAAAAAATGATGATTAGGGTTAGGGTTAACGTACATAATCGACGCAATTCATCCACTGGAAAACCAGGGCCAATATCAATGTGCCATCCCTTACCCCGAAATCTACGTCTACTCACAGGCTGCCAGTGTTGAGTGGGCGAGGTTTTAAACTTTGAAATACGATTTAATTCATCTTTCCAAGACTCTAAAATTATTCGTCGAAGATTTGGATTTTTTTTTTGTGTATTTTCAATGTTTTGTTTTTGTGTATTTTCAATGGAATATTTTTTAGTATCTATATGTTTTGAATCATTCAGATTCTTACTTTTTTTATATCTATTTCCGTTAGAAATTGTAGTGACTGGATCATCACAAGGTAAATGCTTGAAAAGTTTGTTCCGACTGGGAAATATTGAGCCACAATTTGTACAAGTATGAATAGACTGTGTAGAATTCTTTCTTTTCTTGACTTTATGTACAGCATTTTTTGCTTTATGTTGACTACTATATTTACTATCAATATGGTTTAAATTACTATGCTCCGGGAATGATACAGGACAGTACCAGTGTCGTATACAACTATCCGCTGTGTTGAGAGGTATTTCCCAACAATTTTTTCCTAATAAAGCGTTTAATGCTTCACTCAGGACTTTAGATTGTTTCAGATCATTCCAATGCGACCCAACTCCCAACGGAGCACACTCAACAACGCGACGAGATCCACCAGAAGGCCATGTATTAGGCTCTGATAGATTAACGCTGTCTAAAGTTCGATCAGTTGTCCCAGTTCCACAATTCAAACATAGTTCCTCATTAAGTTGCACAGTAAAGCTTTCAACTGAGGTTGGCGAAATTGCGCCACGAATTACAGTGTATCCATCACGATGGAATGCGTCCATTTGTGTTTTGGTTGGTGTGTTTGACTACCTCTTCATGAACAACACGCTTTCAAGTTCTGTGGAAGAGTCCTACTATAATATTATACTAAGAAAAAGTGGACTATTTATAATGAAATTTTGAAAGATTTGACTGACTCTCGCCTCGGACTTGTTGAAATTCGAAATTGGATTTTCAGACGAAGAAGCCGAAGCCAATTTTTTTCATTTCTTGGCCGGCCCATGATCCAAAATATATTATTCTTCCTTGCCTTGGGCTTGGTCTGTGGTGTTTACATAATCATCATATTATCGATTGCGTATTGTATTCCTAGCCGCGCACAATACCTCAAATTTAACCATTAATGGAATATTATTGACTACTGCTATAAACGATAATATTATTTTTAGCAAATTAAATTCTTTAATTTTGATAGCTTTCAATGGTTCAATTTGCAAAGAAGCTGAACGAAACTCTTGATCAAGAGTGGAAGGATAAATATTTAGATTATAAAAGTCTAAAGAAACGTATCAAAGCGATAGTTTTGTGCCAGAAAGATGGCAATTCTTCGTTTACTGAAATTAAGCAGCGTATTTTTGTGACTCAACTAGAGTTGGAGCTTAGCAAAATCATTGTCTTTCATTCGAAACAGGAAGCAGAGATTCAAGAAGAAGGAATAGCATTTCTTGATTTGTGTGATAGAGTAAAAACTTCAAGAGTAGGCAGTAGAGTAAGTGAAAGTAATTCAGAAGAAAAAGATATTCTAGGTCAGCAACTTTTAAATCAGTACAATAAACTCGGCCAACAAATTGTGAGACTATTGAAATATGTTGAGCTCAATTTGACTGGTCTTCGGAAAATATTGAAAAAACATGATAAAAAAATCTCAACAAATCCAATAACAACAGAATTCTTACAAAGTTATCAATCTGGTTATCGTCGTGAGTCTATTGAAGGTCTTCAGTATAATAGTATTTTGACTGATTTAGTGTCTAAAATGTCAGGGACAATGAAAAATCTAAGAGCTGCCAATTTAATCTCTGCTACAACTTGTTCAAGTGACGAAGCAGAAATTACAGTTATGATTGGTACCTTATTAAAAGATGTAAATAAACATCATTTCCGTGCAAAAGAAGCTGGAAGCTGGATGGATTTGGCTAATTTAGATGTTCTATCTGTAATTGCTTCTGATTCGAATTATGATACGTATAACAACTCATCAGATGATTCTGTAGACGTAGACTGGAGTAGTACCAGTAGTGATTCACAAGAAAGTGGAACATCTTTGTTGTGTTTGAAACCTTGTTTACGACAAGAAAAGGGAAAGATAAATATTGTCTACTCTAAAAATTCACTAATAATTAGTGCTGTTAGTACTCTTTTGTATACAACAAATCATGTATGTTTTATTTTTTTTCAATTTTGAATGTTTATTTCGTACGAAATTTTGTACCTAACGATTGTTTTTTTGAAATATTTTTCCAAAATACATTATATAATCCTTCCTACTGTAGAAAACTACGCATCTGCCTTACACAATCCTGGCTTTGGTATAGTGGCATTTGGCGCAATGCCAGCTGCATCATTATTAGTTGCTATTCCTTATAGATACAGAGCAGAAAGAATTTTTAATGGAAGTTTCAAAAACACTTTTATATTTAGTGTAGTTTTACTCATTTTTGGGAATTTAATGTATGCATTAGCAAGTTATTTTGGTTATGTTTGGATGCTTGTTTGCGGTCGCATTCTTTGTGGCCTTGGTTGCTCTGGTTCATTATCTAGAAGATATATATCATCATTTGTACCAAGGAGACAACGAACATATGCTTCTGCTATATTTGTTGCTGCTGGATCAGTAGGACTATTCCTTGGCCCAATGCTTGCAGGTTTTATCATTACATATCACACTGAAATTAATATTCCAGTCATGAAATTTGCGGGTCATCCAGTACCGGGTTATTTACTGGCATGTATGTGGACTATTTTGCTAATTTTTATCATAATGAAATTTGAAGATATTGATACCAACTCTCACGAATCAAATGCTATTAGACCTGTTTCAACAGCCTCATACGGTTTGTTAAAAGGGAACAAGGTGAATAACTATAATTCTTTGTCAAACTGTGATTTGGATTCTAAAAAGTGTGATACAATAGAACTCTCCAAAAATATGGACAAGATATCAAATATAAGACAAATGAAAAACGTTGAAGATATTCGTTTTGATGTGACTGAAAACACAAATACATCTAAAGATGATTTCAGCAATAATAATCAATTCATTGGAAAAACTCGACGTCAATATCGAAGTGAAAATATCACGCATAATGATTCATTAATTCGTGTGATGTATGGTATTCCATATTGTCTCATACTTGTGTTTATTCTACATGTACGTTTTCATTTCAATTTCGAAGTAGTTTTTTTCGTACGAAATTCTGTACCTAACGATTAAAAAAAATATTTTTTCACAATACATGCTCAACAGGAAACATTTCTTATAATGATCCCTGAAGTGACATTTTACTTTTTTAAGTGGTATGAAACTGCATCATGCCTTTATATATCTTTATTAGGAGTTCTTGTTTTACCATGCCATTTTATGGTAGGTTATTTAAGCAGCAATGCTCAAACATTTTTAGGGGTCATATTTCTTCAAGTATTACTTGTTTTAGGTATAATGTCATTATTTCAATATCCATTCAAAGAATCTGAAAGTCATACATTTGGTTTTGGAGGTTCAATACGGTATATTTTTTGTGGAATGTTATACTTTGTATTTGTTCAATTGTCGCGTGGCTTTAATATGTCTGTTTTACATGATATTGTAAAAATTAGTGTGTCTAATACATTTACGGGTTTATTTGTTATGATTTTGCCAATACTTGGATCTGTATTTGGTTGTATTCTTGTTGCGGTCTCTCAAATGTCGAAATCTATTGAACCAACTATGAATAATATGCTCTTATGTTTCGCTATTACACAAGCATTGCTTTGTTCTATGGGTATTGGTCTTATTCGGAGTTTTTACCACGGTCAGGTTCGAGATAATAATATTTTATGAAAATTCATTCACAGAAAACGATTGTGTACTGATTGGATTTCGTGTTTCTTCACAGAAAACACATAGGAAGGGGTTTATTCTCCTTCATATTTACAAGTTCAACCATCTAGGAACTCTAGCTGATTGAACTATAATAAACTAATTTTTATCATGGTGAATTTTATTATTGAAAACTGTATAGTCCTTTATTATCGGAATATTTGCTGATTAACTCTAATGTCATATCTATATAAAGATGCTGGTAAAGTTACATCATTTGAACTAATTGAACTTGTCTCGAATAAATTAGGTAGAGAAGTAACATACCTTAATTTCTTTCTATAAAACTTCTGTGATAGATAAAGCTTTGCTACCCAAAATTTCCACTTGACTGCAAAGTTTGGATGCAGTACAAATATTTCGCATAAACGTTTTTTGTATCTTCTATCAAGTCGTCCATGAGCTGAACGCAACCATGATACTCTTGGCATCTGTGCACGATGAGTCCCTCCATGTGCATAAATAATAATAAATCCTCTTTCAATAATTGCATCAGCTATTTTAACTAAGTAAAGTAAAACTCTTTCGAGTGAATCCGCACCAATAGGTAGGTTCTTACCTATTATTACAATAACTGCACGATCATGTTGATCAAACCCAGAATGGTAAACACAATTAAGAGCTTGTATATCTTTCAATGATTGTCGCCATGCAGTTCGTAGTAAAACATCATATGCAACTTTATCATTGATTTGTGTTTTTCTTCGATGAAAAATATTTCTTGCGCTGCAATAAACATTTACCTCACCTGGGGAACTATATTTAGTATCCTCAGAATATCTCCGATGACCACCTACACTCTGATACCTATGTCTTTGTTGTTGGTTGTGGTGATTATAACTTCGTTGGTTTTGCCTTTCTTTAGATTCCTGGACATCATGATTTTTACTTGATGGTATGTTTCTTGGAAATGATCTCTTTTGTTGAAGTCGACCACCAAAATTTATTTCAGTATTATACTCTGGAGGTGAGTAACCACCAGAAAACAAATCACTCTCAACATTAAATTCATCTTTGCTTTCCAAATTATACTTTTCAGAACTTTCGGATAGTGTTCCACAAGCTACAAATGTATCACCTTGTTTTATTTCAGGACCAATGTTTTTTCTTTCATTTGGTGGTGAAAATGTACCAGTTATTCTGATTTTTCTACTTCGTACAACTTTTTCGCCATGTTCATTAAAAAAAAACATCCCATTTACTTCTTCAGCATTACCGCTTTCTGCTTCTTTCTTGTGATATTGATGCAAAAATTGTGCTGCGTGTTTCTCTTCATCAGTTGACCTAGGAAAATAAAGACTTAGGATAGTTTTGTATAAATCAAAATCAGTCTTATTATCTACAACAAAAATCACATCTTTAATACTTTCACCTATCTTTTCTAGTAAGCTTCGCGTTGTACGACACGCAACATGAGCACCATCATTGCGAGGATACCCTTTCTTATGAGAGTAAATACATGGAAGGACTATACTTTTCCAACGCCTCTCACGTACAATAGCTAAAACACCTCGATAACAATTCAACAAAGCATGTTCTGAAGCACGAGCGTACTTTTCAGTATATTGAGGACCTACAGTATGAATTACATACTTTAATGGAAGTTTCCATCCTTGAGTTACACAACATTCACCTGTTCGACAGCCATCACGATGTTTTGATTTACACTCAAATTCTAAATCGTCCCCACCACGTTCAATAACTTTTGTAAACAGTGAAAGTTTTTCATTTGTTGAGTTCACAATAGCATCACCTGTGATACTTGTAGCTTCTCCCATATACAATACAATTTTCTGGTTCAATCCTTTGTTAACTTTAAACAAAGTGACACAATTGGGGTTATCTACCTCATTTATACTTGAATTTAGAACTGGTTTCTGTGTGCCAGACGACCATCTTTCCAGACTCTGGATTGTAATTTCTTCCCAATTCTTTTGCCATGTATCTTTTACAACTTTAGGTTGACGAAATAAAGACATTCACTAAAGTTTATAGAAGTATACAATCTCAAATCAACATTCAAAGCTGAAAACTAACACAACGTCTGTGATGGAATCTAAATTCTGGAATCTCAATTTTCAAATCCTAAGATACAATAAAACGTAGTAGAGTCGATGCTAAAAATAACAAAGAGAAAGTTTTCGGAAACCGCTCGATCGACGTTAAATTTTTTACGCCGTTACCCGGAACCAATTTCGCCGCGGATATAATACGCCATAATAATATAATTATTAATAAATTTTTGTGGGTGGGCCATACATTATTTTTAATTAAGGTACCAGCAGATTTACCAGCAGATTTAGAAAAGCGAAAACTTCTGGGTTAAACATTTTATTTTTCATTTAAATTTTCTTGATCAATACAATCAAGGGTACAATTCAAAAAAGTTCTTAAATCTATTTGTAAATTTTCTGATTTTTCTTTTGTAGAATCATTTTGTCTAATTCTTTTTTCTAATATCNACTTAATATTAGTATTTGGTATTGCTCGTTGAAGTAGTGGTACAACTTCTGAAACTAAAATTTGTACATTTTCATTGTTTTTATGTTTCATTTTACATTTGTTATCTATGGTACTTTCAGTATCGGTTGCAATTAAATTATTTTGTAGAGTTTTTTCAACTTCAATATTTTTCAAAGAATTTGTGGTTTGTTTTATTCCAGCTGAAAGAAAATTTGTTGATTGTTTTACTCCCTCTGAAAGGTTAACGACTAAATTGAAGATTCCTACAGCATGTTTTGTGGCTTCTTCATAAAGAAGAAACGATTTGATACAGTGTATATAGTCTTCAAAACTAATGAATTCTGTCTTACACTGTTTGAGTCTTTTGCAAACTGAGGTGCCAATATTACAAGGGAGGTCTCGCGCCAAGAGTAATAAAAGCTCATTTACCGCTCGACCTCGAACTCCTACTGATGATCCTTTTTCCAGACTACTATACGCAGAAACAAGATTATCCATAGAACTCTCTGCTCCACGTCTCGTAAGGCGAATGTACTGGTAAGCATGTTGTAACGCTACGGTGCCATCTTCCCTTACAACATTTCCTAAATACTGAGTGATGAATTCAAGTGGACGCTGTGGTCTATTTTCCAATAATAGAGTGACCATATCTGTTAAATACAAGTTAATTCCATGCTTTGAAAAGTAATCTTGGTCGAGAGTATCTTCCATCGATGATACAATCTGATTGTTGAAGGATATAATATTGCTAGCTAGTGGAGCCAGGCCTAGCTAGGAGAACATTGGAGAAAAGTCAAAAGTCAAAACAGTTACCGTAAAAATAACGGATAAGCCCGTACCAGTGGCATTTTTGGGCGTCGGCGAAATTGGCCGTTTT
>LT635925.1:0-48899 GCA_900128565.1 Stramenopiles sp. TOSAG23-6 | reverse complement strand
TATTTTGGAAAAATATTTCAAAAAAAAATCGTTAGGTACAAAATTTCGTACGAAAACAAATTCGGATTTGAAAAAGAATAAAACATACACACTTTGATCTTGAAATCTTTTGGTGAGGTCAGAAACAGTGAATTCAGGAGCTGACATTTCCAGAAGTAATTCAATGCATACTTCAAGAAAATCTTCCACCAGGTATTTTTTGTAACCCACTTTACTACATCTCTCAACACTGGTACAAAAATAATCTAAAGCGACGCAATAAATGTTAACGTCGTTCTCTTCGGTTGCATCTATTTTACCATTTTTGTGCTTTTTTGAATTTTCATCTACACTAGCATCAGATTTTGCATACGAAGAATCATTATTTTCTATACTTGTTTTGTCTGCACTGGTTGTAGAAGACAATGGGTTTTCAGCAGAAGTTGACGAAAGAAAGCTTGCCTGAACAACAACAGCTCTTTCTTTCCCTTCTTTTGTTTTAGCAAACGGTAAAAGCTGTTCAAACCAAGCGAATGCAAGAGCTCGGTAAAAACAGTTGCCATCCGCTCTAGCACACCGAATATTCGAATATATCTTTTGGATAGCATGAATCTTTGAATGGAAAGGGACGTTGGCTTTGTAAACTTCAGTCAAGATTTCAATGGGTTGCAACTCACCAATAAATTCTTGCGCTTGGGCTATGTCATGCTTTATCTGATTCTGCTGAGCTTCAATCATATTGTCTAACTCAAGAGTTGACTTATTTGCAATATCAATGGGGTCCGCCATGAATTATTAATATTTGGTCACTCTTTCAGAATGATCCTCGGGAAGAAAAAAAGAATTGACGGAAGTCTATATTATGGATGGAGAATTCGACTTTCGTTATATTTTAGACAAAAAAACAATTTTGAAAATTAAACGAAAATGTCCCAGAAAAAAGATGACGTCATCGTCATCCATATGGATCGACAGTTACTTTTCTGAATGAATCTAAAATCCATACACGGGATCATAAACACATTTGTTTAACAATCACAGACGATCCAATTTCAATGTGTACTCTATGCATACCTTTATCATTTTTGAAATATACGGAGTTGTAATTTTACATGGGTACCGTTAAGTGTAAACATGAATCCTTGCTTTGAAACAAAAGAAAGTTTTTAAAAATTTATAGTACAAACTTAAATCTTCCTCAGTGATCCAAGAGAAGACAATATTTCAGTATGGAAGTAAAGAAGAATACACCAAAAACAAACAATAGTGTAATCACCACGAGTAATATACGTACAGCTATGCAGAAGCTTAATGCTGTTGGTATAAAACGCATGAATACCCAAACGCTTCTCACAGGAACGGTATTGGGGAATAAAAAAATAGACGAAATTTCCAAGTGCATCAACCTTAGCCTTGTAGAGTCTACCGGTGATAACAAAAAAAATACAACAAATACTCTAGATGCACACCAAAATGCCAAAGAAACAAAATTGAAAATAAAAATAAAAAGTTTGAGGGAAAAACTTGATAGCTTTAAAAGTTTCACTTTGAAAGAGAAAGTAGAATTACTTGCAGAAGACGTAAAACAGGCTATCAACGTTGAAGCACAAAAAGATGCAGAATATGGAATTGAAAATAGTGCTACAATGAAGCACTTAAGTAAAGCTATTGCTATTGATGGGAAACATGAACCAAAAATTGAAGTGGAAAAAAATGTTAGTAAAGATGTAGCTACTACATCGAAAGTTGAAGTGGAAACAAGTGCTAGTGAAGATAAAGTTGAAGAGGAAACAACTGCTAGTGAAGATAAAGTTGAAGAGGAAACAAGTGCTAGTGAAGATAAAGTTGAAGAGGAAACAACTGCTAGTATAGATAAAGTTGAAGAGAAAACAACTGCTAGTAAAGATAAAGTTGAAGAGGAAACAACTATTAAAGATAAAGTTGAAGAGGAAACAACTGCTAGTATAGATAAAGTTGAAGTGGAAACAACTATTAAAGATAAAGTTGAAGTGGAAACAACTATTAAAGATAAAGTTGAAGTGAAAACAACTACTAGTAAAGATCAATTTGAAGAGAAAACAAATACTAGTAAAGGGGTAGCTGCTACACCAAAAGTTGAAGTGAAAACAGCTACCAATGAAGATGTAGCTACTACACTGAAAGTTGAAGAGAAGAGTACAAACAAAAACATAGATATTGAAGACAAGCTTCCCACTGCTTCGCTCAAGATTGAAAATACAGCTACTATACAAGATTCTGGTGCACATGCCTTAGAATCATCTTTACAGAAAGGTTATGTTGCTAAGTGTTCACTCATTAACGAAGTTTCGGCGGCTGAATTAGAAGTTTCAAATTTCCTCCAGGTTGTGAACTTTTTAGAACGTAAGCAAATTCGCGAGACCATAAATAGGAAACTTGATGTAGCTCGTATTAAACGAAAAAGTTGCAACTTTCAAAATACACTTTCTGAAAGAATATTGAATGCTAAATATCGAAGGACACGCCGTAGGAAAAAACATTTTGATGAACTCCCAAGAATCCCTAAGAATGACGGTGATGAAAGTACAATATATGAATCAAAACGAACAATACAAGGAAATAGAAGAGCAACGCTAAATCTTGATTTTCTATTAGAAAATGATGATGAGCTAGAAATGAACTTGGAGCATTTTCAACGAATGTTTCGTCATGAAAGAAACAGAAATTGCACTAAATCACAAACGCATATTTGCTCTGCTCAATTAAAATCCAAGTCGCAATCTCTTCAATTTCATGACCAAGATGGATGTAAAAGGATTCCAGAAGTCAGAACAAATCAATATTATGATAACCAAAATGTGCACTTAATACCATTAGATACGAAATTACTAGCACAAAATGAAGCAATACGTACAACACTGAAAAATCCAGATGATCTACTTACACATCTAGAAGAAAAATATGAAAAATGTGAAAGGATAGGTATTGCACCAGTCAGTAGTGTTGAATGCATTCAAATAGAAGATAAATGCAAAAAAATAGTGGATACAAAAATCAAGCAAGTCAAGGTAGAGGATGATAATAAAATAATAGATGTAGAACAGAAAAATGAAGAGAAGACATCAACAGAAACATCTGCACCAGAAAAGGAGAACCTCCCAGATTCTGATGTGTCTCCACCATATTCTGATGTGTCTCCACCAGAGTACAATGAATCAGATAGTGATTGTGTAACAGACACTGAAGATGTATGTGTTGTTACAACAAACATTATTTTGGCAGGTTCTTTGAGGGTAATCACAACCAGAAGAAAAAATAGTCAAAGATCTTGGCTTACACCGCAATTATTGAATGTTTTCTTGTCAAAAGAAGTCATGATTTTTACATCAGGTCAATGCTTACACCGAGACATTATTCTTTATACCAAAGATATTGATATCAGACCAAATGTAACTCGAAATCGTCTTTCAACACTAGGAATATTTCCAAAGATTCTTGACAAAGACTTTTTACATGTCATTGAAATATATAATCGTTTTTCTACTGAATATTTCCTTTTATTTGCAAAGTCTACTAAAAATTTACATTTATGGTTAGAAGGGTTTAAACAAACAAATGGTATTGTCTTTGAATGAAGAGGCAAAAAAAGGGTTGACAAAATAAAATAGTCTTTCGTATTTATGGATTGTAATTTTTTATTATATGCTCCTCTTTTATAGGTTCCAACGATTCACACTTCTTATCCATAGTTGATTATAAGCGGCCGACCGAATTTTATCATTCTTTTGTAAAGTAGAGGATGCATGAAACAGTGCGTTACCATCACTGATTACTGCAGCCATAACAATTGAATAGTTATTTTTCAAAGACTTTGCAGCATATTGTAATGCATTTCCATCTTGTTTGACAGCTACTAGTACAATATCGTAATCTTCCTGTAATGTTTTAGATACTTCCTTGAGTGCCATACCATAATTTGAAAGTGAAGCAAATACAATTTCTCGGTCTTCCTTCAAAGAAGAAGAAACATCTTTTAGAATTTTACCGTTTTTATGAACAGCGCTCAATACGACTCTTCGATTATTCCGCATTTCAGGTGCTGCGTAGTAAAATGCTTCGTTACTTTGATATACAGCCGCTACTACAATATCTTGGTCTCTCTTTAACTTTGGGGAAGCGAACCTCAAAGCACGGCCGTCGATTTTCACAAGGTCTAAGACAGTATACCTATCGTCCCAATTGACATAGGCTCTAGTTGATGCAACTGTAGCGCAACAGATACTCTGCAACAAAAATACAATCATAAGAAACGAAATGTAAAATATCATTTCGGTCTGTTGGTGTCAAATATTTTAGTTACCATAAAGATAATAACATGGTGGTACCAGTATGCTAGGACGCAAAGGCAAAACACTAATGGTATAAGTAATGCCAGTGTTGGTGATGTCCACACACATCAACATCTTGGCCAATCAGAAATTGATTCGCAATGCATTCTCTGGCCAATGGCCATGTACCGATATACCTGACTTACTGAATGAAAGTCGATACTACCGGTACCATCAGAATTACATGGTGGGAGTACCGCATAATATCTACAAACACTCATTAGGTCTAGCTTAATATTATATTGAATACGTATTATTATTGATATCAACAGTAGTTGAATATGGGAAAGTCCAAGGGTAAAAAATATTACGCAATTGTTAAAGGAAAAAGTGGCTTTTGTGGTGTTGTTGAGACGTGGGACGAGTGCAAAAAACTTGTCAACGGGGTCAAAGGTGGTGTGAAGTACAAAAGTTTCAAAACAAAATCTGAAGCAACTGCCTTTGTTGGTCTCGGTGGAAATACGACAGATATTCGTATTGGTGTTATGAGAGTGAGCACTTCAGTTGATGGTGCTTCAAAATATTTATCAGGGACGAAGAAGCGTTCAGAGCCGTTCATGCCAACGACCGCTTCGACAACGTCTCGCAGTACCAAGCGTCATCGTCCAAATTGTAATATCTCTGATACTATGGGATGTGATGCTCCTGGAAGTATTTCAAACCAGATTATTGTATATACAGATGGAGCTTGTTCGAATAATCAAGATCAGGGCATTGCAAGAGCTGGATATGGTGCATGGTTTGGTGATGGTGATATCCGCAATATTTCAGCACCCCTTGAAGGAGAAAAACAGACAAATCAAAGAGCAGAGATGACAGCAGTACTCCGTGTTGCAGAATATTTCATCAATGAAAAGAGAAATACAACACCAAGTAAGAATGATACAAAAATGCTTGAAATTTTGATAAAAACAGATAGTAAGTACACAATTAAAGGTATACAAATGTGGACAAAAAATTGGAAAAAAAATGGTTGGCGTAGTTCTAAAGGTTCTCTAGTTAAAAATATTGACTTGTGGAAAAGTATTGATAAAGCTATTACTGAGTTAAAACAAAAATGGAACGTAATAGTTACACTAGAACATGTGAAAGGTCACAGTGGGGAACCCGGAAACGAAGCAGCAGATCGCTTAGCAGTTGCCGGTGCTGCCCTTGTGCAGAATGTGTAAAAATAAATAAATTCATCTCTTTAAAACCTTATTACCATGTATTCTCTTTACTTTATTTAACAATATTGACGCATTCGTCTACTCATACAAATAGCTACACCCGCGTGAATTTGATTTTTTAGACGATTTCAACGTTCAAATAACTAGGTACTAGGGTTAGGGTTTAAAAAATATTCAGTGCGAGAGACGAGTTCCTGTACCGACTGGTAATATATACCGTCCATAATCTTGAGAACAAAGCGTATTTGTATTCTCTACTTGATAAGTAAAAAACGTAACAATGAAATGTCTTTTTATACATAGCGTATTCTTAATATTTGCTTTCCAAGAAAGTTTCGCGTCGACTGATACCAGCATGTCTCGAGAAGGTTTTGAAGCATCTATATATAGTGGTCTTGCTGACTTACCAGAAAAAGAAAATGTACCACATTTCAACATTGCACCCCCGGGGGTGATGAGGCCACTCAGCAACTATGACAAAAATGATTATGAAGGGTTACTGAAAAAAATAATGCGTGGAAAAAAGGGACGAGCGAGACGACATCCATTAGAGGATTTAGCGACTGTCGAAGCAACTCCTTTAGATGAAACTCCCTTAGCGAAGAGATCGAAATTGCACGGTGCAAAGGATGATACACATGGGGTATCACCAGCATATAACGGTATGTGGAGAATACAGCTATACTTTGGTGGAATTAATTGCAATTTAGGTAATGGCAAAACTAAAGAAGAAGCCCGAAAAATTTATGATGCAGCACTTTATTATCTTTCTTTACAAGACGTTAAAAAAGAATCACTGAATTTTGACTATGACGAGGTACCAGAGAAAAGCTTACTTGATGCGAAGCGTATTCAAAAACTTGAAAAATGTCGGGTAACAATATGCGAAAATGCAAAAACAAAAAGAGAAAAAAAAGTCTCATTTTTAGCAGTAGTATTCAATTGGTGCGACCGATGGGGTGAGATTGATATATAATAAAATATAAGACTCGAGATTCTGTTTTTATAAAATACTTCATAGATTTAAACTATATTCCCTTTATATCTTTTGTTTCACTTTTTTATTTTTTTAACGCGCTGCATTTGCAAATACACTAGCCAAGTCTGTCCCAATTAAACCTTGTTGCATTGCTGGTAGTAATCGCAACTGTGCCATTTTTGTAGCAGTATTCATTTCAGGTTTATCTTCATCCTTAGCATATGCCAGTGAACTACTATTTCTCTCCGGGTCTAGAAAATTTTTAAGAGCTTCTTTCTGAAAATGTTTATAATAAGCTTTTGACTTTGCGATGTTTTCCTGTAAAGATTCTGTATCACTTGCATCTGTTTCCTTCTCTTTTTTTGGCATGTTCAATCGCTTCACAGCCTTCATTGCACTTTGAAGATTTCCTCCAGGACCTTGAGTGATTGGTGTTGCTCTCGCGGCAATGTTTAACTTTAAATCTAATTCGTCTTTTGCATTCTTTGCATCTTTTTTCTTGTTGTCTAGAGATTGTTTTTCTGCATTTTTTTTCTTTTTCGCATTTTCCCTGACTTCATTTTGAACACTCTTTACTGCAAGTGCAGTATTATAATTTTCCTGTCTTTGTTGTTCAAATGCCTTAGCTTCAGCTAAAAGATCATTTTCCTCTCGTTCTTCGTTTAAGATTTCATTTTGACGTTGAATATTTCGTGCTTTTTGACAATCGCAATCGCATATGTTACCATTTTTATCAACTTCAATGTTACATTCTGGCTCTTTTGGTTTTGGTGCGGGAGGTCTTCTCACAGGTACTGGCGCTGGAGGTGGTAGTTTTGGAGCCTTATAATCTGTAATTATCATAGGTTCTTTAATTTTTGCTACAAACTTCTTCTTTTCAATGAGAATTCTCTGCGAACTTTGAGGTTCTACGTGGGCTACTTCTTTGATGAAAGATCTTTCTTGTTGGCGAATCACTTCTTCTACTCTTTTGGAAAAGACGCTCTTTTGTGTTATTGTCGAATTTGAAATGTTTGGTTTACCCTGAGATATTTTTTCCTTTTTTGCGTCGTTGGCGTTCCGCTTTAATATCCTCACATTCCCTTTCTCAGTTTTGTCGACTTCACTAAGAAAAACAGTTGAGGCATCTGAGGGAGAACTACTTGAGATGTCTTCATCAGATGGAAATCGTAGTAGCTTTTGTTGTTCGTTTTGTCTTTTATTCAGTGACGTCGCCTCTAGAGTACCAGACGCTAGCACCATGTATCCAAGTACTAAAGTGTACAAAACCATCATTACTTAAGGGTAAGACTTAGGGTTATGGCGGTTATGGATAATATTAATATACAATATTATGGGGGATGATTCTTCAGTTTTGAAGACGCACCTGTAGAGAATTTGTGTGAGCGCGACACCCATTGCATAGTTATGTCAATAGTAGATACGATTTTTTTTTTCTGCACTCTTTTTTATTTTTCAAACATTTTTTTTTTTGAATCCAATAATCTCCGATAAAAAGAAAAAGGAAATTTACTAATTTAGGTTATATATGATTTAGATTAGGGTTAGGGTTTTCTTTTGGATTTTCTTTTGGATTCAGCTCGTTTTGTTTTGTTTTGAGTCTTCATCTGCCAACACTTCGTGTATATAAGAGTCCTAGTAGTACCTCGTAAACGATCAAAACAGATTATTCACTACCCGTAAGGCTACACAATATCACCTGAGTTAGTAAAACATGGTATCTCGTGGTATTTTAGGTTTTGGTATTGGATTTATGGCTGGTGCTTTTGCCTATCCTCATATGAATGCGGTGTCAACTTTCTTTGCAAGCGTATTATCATCCACATCAAGTTATGCTAAGTTATATACCTCCAAAAATTCTAAGAAACCTTGTCGCGACTCTCCTAGTTGGCATGTGATTATAAATAATGTATCCAAAAGAAGTAACATTGGAACAATGATACGTAGCTGTGCTGCTTTCAATTGTAAGTCAGTATTTGTCATTGCGAGACCTGGAAAAAAACAGAGAAAAGTAAATTTCTTTGGTAGTAAGGGTACGAAAGCGTTTGTCAAAATAGAATATTTTGATTCTTTAGAAAAATGCCGAGCACATTGTATTTTGCATGGAATTGAAATTCTTGCAGTTGAGATTGGATCATCGGCTGAAAGTGTTTCAAAATCACCTTTTCTCAGAGATACTGCCTTTTTTTTAGGAAATGAAGGCCAAGGACTCTCCGAAAAAGAATTACAATATTGCGACCGTTCTATATATATACCACATTATGGTAATGGAACTGCGTCATTAAACGTCACTGTGGCTGCATCTATTATTTTTCATCGATTTGCAACTTGGGCTAAATATGAGCAGCAACCTATAAAAGGTGCAAAATATGTAATAAACCAATTACCTACGAAAAAAGGACCCGTCGGTGCTTCCGAGCTGAAGATACATTGTGCAAGAAAGGCTAAAAAAGCAGCAAATATAGCCCTTGAAGCATCCAAAGCAGCCCAACAGAGCTTTCTCAACACCGAAAAGTATTTTAAATGAAAAAAGAGGAAAGTTTGTCTCAAATTCGAAATAAAAACTTCGTTTTAATTTCCATTTTTTATTCAAAAGAAAAAAATGGAATTTCAACATATGTTTTTCTGGTGTTTGTATGAGTATTAATTGTATAAAAAAAATAAAGTTCTCTTTTAGTGATGTGGTTAAAATATCTATGCTCACTCAACCTCTAATGATGACAGCAATGACAATTAGGATGTGAGTTTTTAGGATTAAGCTTTCTTTCCCTTAATTATCACCCACACAAAACTGTCTTGGGTACCGGTACCAGGTAACCCTAATAACGTTACCTTTGGCCGTTTCAACTTTTTTAGGTTTTCAATCTTTTGGTATCAAATACACAACCAGTACTCTTCTACCTAGTAACAGACAATTCTGTGTCAGAAGATTAATTCACACAATGGCTCGCAAAAAGAAAAGTTCAAAGCCACGGCGTGACTTGAGTCAGGCTCATGGAAGTAAACCGAAGGAGAAAAAAAAATTATACGAGCAAATAGATGATGAAATAAAAGTAATTCGTGCCCAACAGCGTGAGAGACGTAGAGCCGGAATTCGCCTCGGGCCAATTCAACAGGCTGAGGCTGATGCTGCAAAGATAAAATACCAACACGAAAAAAAAGAAAATCCATTAGATATGGATGAAGAAGAAGGTGAAAAGGAGGATGCAGTCGAAAGAGCACGACGGAAAAAAGCACTCAACAACCAGCTGGAGGAATTAAATACAGGTATGAATTTAAAAAAAGAAGAACTACGTCGTGCAGAGGAACAGCAGTTTTACAGTCATCAGGACCGTTTACATTCAAAATTAAATTCTTTAAGTCGCGAGTATAATAGTTTGGATGCAAAGTATAAAGAAAAATCGCGTAAACTAAACCACTTAAAGAGCGAGTTAAATCTGTTACAGAGTCAGTCAGCTGGAGCTATTGCTCAGGAAAAAACAAAATCTAGAATTCTAGAAGAGTCTAATATTCTTAAAAATACCCATGATGAAATTGAAAGACTGACCCATTATGGAAAAATCATGCAGCGTATGGCTGATCGACTGACTAACCAGAGACATTCCTATGAAAAAACGTTGCGCAGTTTTGAGGAAGCTTTGAAGGTACGCCACGGTGAAATAGAAGAAATAAAGGAAATGGAAGCGCATGTCACACACTTGAAAAACGAGGAGGAAAATAAATTAAAACGTGTAGCTTCACAATGCAAAGAACGTTTAGATGGTTGGGAAGGAGAATTGAGTGAGAGAAGAGCTTTGGCAAAGCAACAAGAAGAAATGCGTAATTGGTTGAAACAAAAGCAGGAAAATGCATTATCGGGTGCAATAGCAAATCAAAAGGCAAAGGAACAAGCAGAAGAAATCTCAAAGGCTATGGGTAATCAATCTGTCAAAACTAAATTACGCACTGTTGCTGGTCATGTTAATGCTCATGAAGAAGCATTCAGAAAAATACAAATGGCAACAGGATTAACAGACGAAGAAGAAATTGTCGAACGTTATATAAATCGAGAACATTACATTCAAGAGATTGATGATCGAATTGAAAAATTACGTGAAGAAGTTGCAGAAGCGTCTGAGAGACATAATATCTTGAAGACAAAACTAAATAATACGAAATATTCAGGTTCTAGTGGTAGTGATTTTAATAGAGAATTGATTGATAATTTAACTATTCGATATGATAATGGTAGACGCCAAGAAGCTCGTAGTAGTAAAGATTTAAGTAAACTATCTAAAATTGTTGTTGAGATTGATCAAACACTTGAAAGTTTATCTAAAATGTTACGACCTATAACCATTGACGATCCGAAACAGCAAGCAGAAATACCCGTTTCAGATGGCACCCCTGAAACTGAGTATGTGCGGCGTATAGAAATTATTGGAATGAAAGTTGGGAAAGCGATCGAAGCCTTGACAAATCCGTTTTCGTTGCTCAGTAAAAAAGAGCGTCAAAGGGTCTTGATTGAAGGTGATAATAATGAATTAGATGAAGAGCAAATTAGTAAATTGAGCTATTTAATTGAAGCTTCAGTTGTAGATAATGCAAACAACATTCGAATTAAACCTAAGGATTCTGAAATTCAATCTCTCTCTACTCTTGAAGTTGAAGAAGACTCCGAGGATGAAAAATTGAGTGAACTATTTGTCACAGAGGAAGAAAGAGAGAAGAAAAAAATCAAGGAGAGATTACTCAAAGGGAAACTTAGAGCTCGCGCTCTTCGATTGGGTAAACCAGTTGAAGAAGTCGAGGCAACATATGAAAGAATTCCACATGAACATAAGAACAAGTCAAGGAATAGAACACAACTGAAGAAAGCTTCGTTGAAATTGTACAAACAAATGACAAAAACAAAAGGTGGTACTAATTATAATGATAATAGAATACGAAAAGGTCGAGCTAGGCAAACTCAAAATAGACCTAGTCGTGGTGGGAAATCCGGTAGAAGTTTTCCTAACATCAATGGAAAGAAATCTAGACCGAAAAAATCCAGGGGCTTCCAATAATTGTTTTGTTATTGTGTTTTGTGAGTCTATCGATTAGATTAATAAATAGTTCACCACAAACTTTATTTAATTATATAATACAGAGAACAAACCTGTCTCTAAAGTGTCTATCAATTGTTTTACCACGATCTCTGAGGCCACGAACTTTTTTCAATGTAGATACTAAATGTCCAATATCAAATAATATCTGTTTTTTTTGTTGATCTGAAATATTTTCAACTTTTATCGAAGAATAGGATTTTGGAACTACATTATTCATCATTGTTACCACATCTGTAAATATAGACAACACATCTTCTACAGTAAGTATATGCTGTAATACACGATATAATGTAGTTAATCCTCTCGTAAGATTTGACATAAAAGGACTCACTACCATTGGAACAACACTGTCAGATGTGGCTACATCAACAGCACTTTGACAGGAGCTTGTACAGAGCTGTTCAGTAATGTGAACTAATTTTTTAAATATATTTCTTCTATGAGTTTCCATTTCATATATAACACCTGATATTTCAGACAGCAATGCATCATTACTTTTTTTATCCTCAACTGAACTAAATGTAATACCTAAATATTTTTTAATTTCCGACACGAAAACGACCAAAAATGAGAGACTTCGTGCAACCAACGATAAATGCCTCGCAGTCACTTTTTTTATCGGCGAGTCTCGTGACTCGACACTTTTACCACCTAAAATAAGTTGAGATGAACGGAAATTATATTTCCGAATAGTTAGTACAATTTTTTGTACTACTTGTGATAATAAATGGGGACATTGACGACAAGTTTGAATACAAGTAGTTAAAATATATACGACATATATTGTAGCTTTTGGTACACAATAGTCAATGCTTTTTAAGGAACACATCTTCTGTTTTTGTCCATGAAATTTAGCAAATAATTTTGATAATTTTGGTATTGTGCGATTCTTCTTTTCGTGTTGTTTTGTACTACTATATGTCGTAGGTAATACAGTTGTTTTTGTACTAAATACTTCAAAGTGTTCAACATATTCTATCATTTCAATAAGTGTTATTCTTTGTGTATTTTGAGTATTTGTAAGATTGTACAATTTATTCGTTGAATCTTCCATTTCCAATTTTTTTTCATTACAAATTTCAATGACAAAGTCTAACAATTTTTGTAACAATTTTGACACTTGGTAAGATTCCCAACTTTCAGTAGCAAGAATATGCATCATATGTTGTATATGTGTCATGTGCATCATTTCAAATTGATCTTGTAATTGAGACTTTAATACATTAAGCAGTACTGCTCCATCACTCCCACAAAGAACAGCATATTGATGAATAAAAGAAGTGCACTTCAGCGATAGTTGATTCATCTGTGTTAATGCAGAAGATTTGTGAAGCTCAGCTCGTACTTCGAGCATTCGGCCGATATGCCGTTGAGCTAATACCCAAAAATGTATTAGAGATTCCCGACTTTCACGCAGTGATGTTTTTTTATCTACACGAAATTTTAAAATTTTAGGATTAACAATATTTCCAGAATTTGTGATTTTTGTGATTAACTGAGAAGTCGAAATGTCAGTGACACTTTCATTCAATTTTGGTTTTGTTTCCTTTGTATCTTTTGTATCTTTTGTATCTTTTAGTTTTACTTGGAAAATTTCACTCGTTTTAGTATTACTATTATTTCTATTCATATCGACATTACTCTTCTCATGGAGATTATTATTGGGTTTATTTATATTTTTTTCTGAAATTTGTCTTTCGACGTCATTTTGACATTTTTCAAGACAATTCTGTAATATTTCATGTACAGCAACAGCACGAATAATGACTATTCCAAGTTGTTCACGAACAATATCGAAAAGTTCTAAAAATGAATGTTCGTCCAACATTTGTAGTTGGCGGACAACACTGATAGATGGACGTTTTTCTGTAGTATTTTTTGTACTTAAGTTGGATGAATTCGGAGATGATTGCAGAGAGTCCTTTTCATTCATAGTAACTGTGCTATTATGGGTCCCTAATGCAGCTTGTACGGCGGTTTTTACAACAGAAGTAGCCATTTCTGCAACACGATTTCGATATTCTCGCAAAACTGTACGTAATTTCCCTACTTGAAGGAGACCTTGAAGTAATCGGAAAAAACGAGCTCTATCTTTGGAAGTGGACATTTTTGCAATTCTTGTATTTATATTATTTTTGTCATTGTTCAAAATACCTGTAGATGACTCATCCTCAATATTTGTATTATCGCTGCTATTTGAACCAAGATGCATTGCCAAATGTAGAAACTGACTTGTCATTGTATTAGACGTTAAATTGACAAATTGAGTTAACTTATTTTCAAGAAATTGCAAGGCATGTAAACCGCAAATTTCTCTTTTTAAAGTATTTCTTACTTCATCAATGACATCTAGGGCACCACTATAATTTTCACTTTCTAGTAATAATTGTACTAACTCCTGAGTCTGCATTGCACCACACACAAAATTAAGTTTTTCTTGGATTTTTTTCACATGTAATTGAAAAATATGTTTTAGTTTGAAATTTGTTAGGTACAGAATTTGGCACAAAACCACAAAACCACAAAACAAAATAGGTACAGAATTTGATATGAAAACAAACATTAGCTCGACGTCGACGAAGTTGAATAATTTTCAATGAACCTGTAACTAAGGCACCTTTAAGTCTCCGCAAGAGTCCACGTAAAGATCTAATTTTATAACATGTAGAAGATATTTGTAATTTAAAAAGTTGTAGACCTTCGAGAGCACCAAAAAATGACTGAGACCTAGAAGAAACTATCGTCAGCATGACAAACTCGACAAATTCTAAATATTGCGAAAGTTTCTGGATACATTCTTTGTGCTGATTGTTTTCATTAAACAGATTTTCATCTTGTACCTGTCCACCTTTATCATAGTTACGATTAGAATTCATCGCACCTAAGTTTGAAAGGTTGCTATTTTCTCTCACATGCGACTCTGTCACTGTTTTAAAAGTAGATGCATCGGAAAAGGCAAATTGTTTGCTGAAAAATAATTTAGGTACAACGTTTTCTACATCTCGTAAAAGTTGACGTATTTTTTCTTCTGATGCTGATTCTTCAACAATCGTGCCACCATTCGTTTTGTGGTTTTCAACTAACTTATAATGAAGCTTTTCAATCTCTGCAATGTATCCTTCGAATTCTGAAAATTCTACCGATGAAATTTGTGCTGTTGGAAGAGTATACGATGATGTATAGCTCAGAGATCTATTGAATGTTGTAGGATTATCTAGTGGATCATGAATTACTGCAGTAAATCCATTGGGGTCAGAAATGTTTGCTAGTTTAATGAGTGGCGGCGTGTCGTGTCGGCGTAGCAGTGTATGTTGACGAGATGTTTCTGGTTGGGGAACTTTTGCAACGTTCTCCTCTGATGTTTGGACAATAGTGTATTCTTCTTCATCAGGAATACCCAAGAGAGAATGAGCTTTCATTGATGTTATCGAACTATGCATAATCTTATTTCATTTGATACCAGTCTACTTAAATAGCTCTACTCACGAGTACTATTCGTATTGTTCACATGCATCATCGATGATCAGAAGTCAGATCAGTCACACGCATATTATTAATTCAATTTCTCAATTTGCGGGCTAAATTTATAAAGGGTAATTACTAATTTAAATTATATTCTGTTTACGGCGCTGACTTGATCAGATCGCGAATTCAAGGATTGCTATTTTGAAATAAAATTTAAAAAATTAAACTAGATGTTTTTTGCTATTTTTGATTTGTGATGACCAACAATATAATAACCAGACTCCAAGGCAATTATTATCAGCATCATATGACACTTTACATTGGAAAGAGCATATTGACCAATATATATATTCAAAAACAAAATTCATTTTTGTTTATATATTTATAACAATCATTAAAAATTTTACAACGTGTTTGTTTGAAAAGCTTCTCGTTGTATTAGCTCAGCTGCAAGAATACCGTCTTGATTACTTGAGTAACTGAGATGATGCAATGCTGAAAGCACAGTTGATTTAGTGTCCTCATCGAGATGTACACCTACTAAAGCACCTTCCCTCAACCATGGTAACACTGCATCAAGATGTTCATCAGCTAAAACACTTTTTGCACAAACCTGCATTAATATATTGGTTGTATTTTGGGGCATGGTAGATAGTGATGATGGTGTTTCTGAGAGTAATAACTCTAATAAATCAGCTTCAGTGGCTATTATAGGATTTCGTGATTTACTTGTATTCGTGCCATGGTTTGTTTCTGTTGTATCTGCTATTTCTGTAGGGTTAGGGTTTAATGATAAAGCTGTTCGAAAATCTTCATGAGTCTGCGCGAGTGAATCATTTTTAATTTTTACTTCTGAAGCTATATCTGTACCAGATATTGCGAGGTTTTTACTTTGGTGAGTCTCAGTCAGATCGGGGGCACTTGGCCCATCCGATAATGAATCTGATTTTGCACCTAATGAATTTCGAATTTGCTGGGTACTATCCACCCTACCCTCCGACAATGAAACAGTATTTTCAACCGGTATATCATCATGCAATAACGATGAGGTTAGTGTAACATCAAATAAATGACGATTCATTGTGTTATTATTATGAAGCAAACTTGATCTAATTTGACGACTCGCTGATAAACCCCCACCTCTTATAGGTGAGCCGGGAACAGTTGACATTTTGTGATTTTTACTAAATGTACTCGAAAAACTGTTCAAAAAAGCTTCATTTGCGTATGTATGACTATCAATATTATTTTGTATAACATGATTCTTGTCACTAAGGTTGTCATTAGATGTAGTTTCATTCACTTCAAAATATTTTTTGGGTGAACCGGGTATCATTCCTAGATGGTTTGTTTCCTTAATGTGACTTAAGTGCATGTTTTGTTGTCGTTCTCTACTTTTTATTAATTCAGTTTGTAGTGTTGGTACTACAGTTAATTTTGGTTGAAGCGAAGTTAGTACGTTTGTAAATGGTGTCGTATTTGCATCCAATGTCGCTGTCACTAAATCATTTTTTTGTTCCTGTTCTTCTTGTCCTTGCCTCTTCTTTTTTTTTTTCTTTTTTTCATGTTTTTCATATTTTTGTTTTCTTTGTTTTCNTTGNTTTCTATGACNTTTTTTTATGTNTTGTATCATTTTTAATTTCTATATCATCCGATCTCACTTCATTCTCATACTTTACTTTCGAAATCATATTCAAATTGTTGGGTAAATTATTGTCGTCTTTGGAACTATATAAATCATTGTTATCTTTGGACCTATAAGTATTATCTGATTGAACATTTTCATTTTTCTTTTCAAAATTTGGAATTATGATTTTTTTATTTGTACTGCTTTGCTCTTGCTTTTCATATACTTTATACTTTGGCTCCATTTGATGTTGTTCTATGGATTTACGAATTTCTATTATTTCACTCTTTAACTCATTATTTTGCATCATTAAGTCAGACATGTGTTTTGAAAGAAGTTTCATTTGCTGAGGTTGTATTTGTTGTGATATACTGGGCTTACTACTTTGTTTTCCGTGTAAATTTTTGTGAGTATTTCGTTTTTTTTGTTTGTGTTTATTTTGTGCATCGAAATGTTTCTTTTTTTCATTTATTTTAAAATCCATTTCCATCTCATCATTTTCATTTGATTCATTATAACTTGAATAATTTTGGGGATTAGAGTGTGGATGATACGCAGCACTAAGTTTTGTATTTTCATTTTTATTAATATTTCTGATATTTCTACGTTTCTGTCGATTCCTTGGTGAAATGGGAATGTAATACGAATCACTATCTTGTTCATCATTGTTATCATTATTTATATCAATCATATCATGATTATTATATTTAGCAGATTTATTTTCACTTGTCACTACTTGTATTGTTATAATCCCAGGTTCTACAGTATTTGAATTTGAAATTTTACCAGAATTATTTGTTTTTCTAATTATAATTCCACTAATTTCATTTTGTTCACCTAAACCAGATACACTTTGCCCAATATAATATTTCCCTATATTGCTACTTTGTAAAACAACAGTTTTAGGTGCGTCTGTTTTATTCATTATATTATATTTTTTTTTGTACCAAAGTAATGGATTATATTGATCATTCTCAACATTTTGATGTTTATTTGAAACACTTGATTCTTGTTTTGAATGATTCGAATTAATTTTGTCAAGTGCATCTTGAGCAGCTTGGCGCACTTTATTCACTTCGTGATAGTGCATCAAATCTTCCAATTTCAAATTTATTTCATTTAATTTTCTTTCTGGTAATATTTTATTTTGGTATTTTAGATTTGTTCCTGAATGCCTACCTAAAGTACCTAAAACGGATAATGAATGAATTCCAGATGTACACATTTGCCATGCTGTATCTTTATCATGCAAACAATGTAACATACATTCGACAAACCGCTCAATATGTGGCGCACTAGTTCGAGGTCCAACCGAATTTACTAAATTGGAAATTGCATCACAGAGGAACGACCCTGCTCGACCACGCTCAGTCCAGATACATTGCTGAAGTTTTGTTGCTATGAAGCCAAGAGAAGACGCCAATAAATCTACAGCTGAGGCTTTTTGCTGGGCTACAAGATAAGAAAGACATAATGCTGCACCTTGTCGCTGAGATTCAAAACTCTTACTCTTCAATATTTCAAAAATGGGGGAGAGAATAATTTCCGTAAATTGAGCCTTGGGGTTAATATTGGGTTGCATAGCTGCTGCTCCTCGACCGCCAGAACTCGTTTCATTTAATTTCGGAAATACACGACCAACTAGAGATTGTAAAAGTCGAGCACCAGATAGACGAACTTTAATATCATTATCTTCTATAAAGCGCAAAATGACTCGCATAATTTGACGTCTACTCTTACAACAGTGTAGTCTATATCGCTTTGTTACATTTGTTAATAAATTCCCCATTAATTCCTTTGCGGAGGATAAACGAAACTTTTTCAAAATTTTCTCTGATGCAGACAAAAATATTCGAAATTGTGAAAAATTTATGATATTTCGTGTAATATAAACATTTAGACTTTCTACTGCAGTATCTTGTGTTTCATAATTATCAAGCCGTTCAAGATCTTTGCGCCAATCTTCACTATATTGAGACCTTTTCCCATTATTATTATGTTGATATTTTTGATTACTATGTTGATATTTTTGATTTTTTTGATATATTTGATTATTTTGTTGTTTTGGATTATTTTGATATTTTGGATTATTTTTCCATTGAATATGCCTCTCACCATTTTTATTACCCTCACGATATTTTTGAATACCTACATCTCGTCTGCGTCTCTGTTTTTGTGGAGTGTCATGGTTTTTAAAACTTCTCCAATTCGGGTTTTTCAAATGACGTCCACCTTGAGATCGTTCACTACTATAAGAACGGGATTGCTCATATCTATAATCATCTTCAATATTGTCACTAAAAGAATCTGAGAGAGAATTCTCATATCGACGTTGCGAGGGTCTGTTGGGAGAAAGGTTAGGGTTAGAGTAGATAGGATACTCAGTATATTTTCCCTTTTTTTTTAGTTTATTCGGATTCTTTTTCGATGTCCAATTTCTTTGATACCTATGCTGAATTGATGGTTCTTCCGAAGGATCATCGAATATTGAGGATTGTAATTGTGATTGCTTTTGATTGACGTAGTCATATTGACCACGTTTGTGCTTTTGTGTGGCTGAAGAAAAGTCTTCATTTTGGGTAGCGTACCTGTGACTATGATACTTTGAATGATGTGTGTGATTTTGTAGAGTTTCATCTACTTGACGATGATTATTTGCTCTATGTCGAAAATCGTTGGATTGATTTTGTATTTTTGACACAGAAATGTTTGTTTTCTCTTCAACTGCATGTTTGTTTGACTTTTTATTGGCTTCTGCAAAGTCATCCTGAAACACAATATTATTGCTATTTTGTCTCTTGAAGTGCTTTCTCTCAGGACGAATTGACCTCATTATTGTGGTATCTTTTGTAATATTTGTAATAAATGTATACTCTATATTTATGGCACCTTTGTATTCCTATGATGTACCACCAAACTCAATTGTAATGTTGCTCTTCTAGTTTTGTCTAATGTTAAAGTAAGACTAATACTACTACAATAGTAGATATTAATACGTACTGAATGCCACTACAACGTATAATAGTAGAAGTCCTTCCGTAGTACTACGTAGTCGTGGCGGCAGTTACATTTTTTTCGGTCCTAAATAGCGATAAGATATATTCTTGAATATATAGTAGGTATAAGGTTAGTATTAATAGTACGTAGTACTCAATATGTCCTCCGATACCTGTAAAGTCTATAACAAAGAGCTTTTTGCTGGTTTGACCAATGGTCTATCATCTCCAACGCAAACAAACAAACTTCTAAAGCCAAGAAAGAAGCTCACTCCAAAAGAAAAAGAATTAGTTCGAGCAAAACTTCGATACGCACAATGGATCAAGATGCAATCTTTAAAAGAAAAAGAAAGTGACTACCGTTTCCAGGAAAAAAAACAACTCCAAAGAGAGATTGGAAAAAAGAAATTTGCTGATTCTATGGTAAAATTGAAAAAAGGAGGGAAATTCGTTGAAGAGATTGATCGTTTTCTAACAATGCAACAACAAACGGACAAACAAAAGAAATCAAAGTTGTATCTTGATTGGCATGATGAAGTGTTTTCCCAAATACAGAATGGTGTGGCCAATTCCTTAGAGTCGATGGATTCAAAAACATTAAAAGAAATGAAATTTCGACAATTTACTGACTTTCTAAAGTTATCAAATCGAGCTACAGGGGGTATGTTTTTAGATTCCGAAACGCCTTCAGGTTTTGCACCACAAACGCCAATTATGTTTCCAAGAGTAAATACAAATAATTTAAATAATCCAACTCGCCGGGTTCTTCAACGACTCGCGGAAGAAACATTAGATACTGCCACTTCTAATAAACAAGTAAGTATAGCAAAATCCAGGCAAAGATTGGTATTAGACCCACGTCTTTGGGCAAGTGGTGCTATTGAAGCAACACCGTACGGCCACTTCGAGTCTATGATGAAAGAACATCCATCACAAAAAGATAAACTCGACATTTTATCCCCCGGGGAGAGTCTTGTTAATAGTTCTTTACGATTTGATCATTACAATATTGAGGAACTTCCAAAGCCAAAAAAAACAAATAATCATAATAAACATAAACCTATATATAGTGACGCATGGAAATATGTTCCAGATTCTTCAATCACGCAAAAAATTGGTTTTATTGATAAAACACGAAAAGGAGAAGTGAGTGTAATGGCGAAACGAGGACAACAAGCATTACAAACGGCACTCAGTTAGGGTTTAATGTCATTTCTATAAAAATATCAATTTTTATTCAAGATAAACTTTTTATTCTTTTTTAATTAGTAATCGTGAAACAACATTTTTCAATCCTTATTAATTTTAATTTATATTTTGATGTTCTCTCAAACCCAAAGAAAGATACTTGAAAAACAACATATTTATTTTAATTTTGTTGTTCTAATCCACGTAAGATGCTTCGAAAGCGACGTGTCATTATTACAATCATTTTGTAGTGGTTTCTTCACTGAGCTTGACGTCTCAATAATTTTGTTCGATATTGGATTTTTTTCTTCAATATTGTCTTCAAAATTATTTGATGAGTCTTTAGATATAGAAATAGGTTCAATTATTGCACCAGGTATCCAATCATTCGACAATCCTATACCAAGTTGTCTGAATGGTATCACTAGACGACGTACAGCTTCAATTTCATCATTATCAATACTATGAATATCATTATCATTATTTTTTTTCTTCAATATTTTACTTGATGAACAAACGTCTTTAAATATTTCGTGGCACAAACTCAAGATTGCTTCTGAAGCTTGTACATCTTCATTTTTAATTTGGCAACATTTCGTACGTTTTTCTATAAGATTTTGAAGGGTTTTATTCATACTTCCCATATTCTGGTAGTAATTTATTTCTTTATTGCAAAAGTTTTCCTCGGTTGTACTGTTTTTAATACGATTCTTTAAGTAATCAATACATTTAATTTCTGTCATTAAATACGCAAACACTGCATTATAATGTTCAAGATTTGATTTTTGAACCATTTCCTCATATTTATCCGTTCCATATCCAAAACAGGTTTGTCTACATTTATTTTGATAAATATGGCTACTGTCAGAACATTTCGTACGTAAAGAAATCAAAAGATTTTTCATTGCCAAACACTTTTTATTCGTTTTCACCATTTGTACAGTTTTTTCATATTGTCCCAGTTTTGAATTCAAAATCTCCAAACGTTTGCTTTCTAAATCTGTCTTTTCTTTCAGTAGCATTGTATACCCCTCTTCTTCATTTCTGAGACTTTCATCAACAATTGCCAATTCATCCAATAATTTTCTTCTTTGTTCTTTTATTGTCTTTATTCGATTCATTTTTTCATCTTTTCTACAATTTATTTCAGTACAACTCTTTTCATGAGCTTTCATCATTTCAGATTGTATTTTTTCATATTCTTCATTTATCTTGAAATCTTCATCCGTTATTTTTGACATTTCATTTAAAACTGTTAATAAAGAGTCATTTTGAAGTGATGCAGTTTTGGGATCATCAGTTGCGGTGTCTACTACCAATTCAGTCAGCATAGTACTTGGTGTATTTGAAATTAAATTGGTACCAAATTTCGCACTTGACGAATTTTGAATTTGAAAAATACATTGTTTTTGCTTATACAAACGCGCAAGATTATACTGAATATCACGCAGAGCAAACATCGTTTTAGTTGTATTCAAAGTATTAGTAATACCCAATGGTACAGTTAATAATTTTGCTGCTTTTTCTCGAGTCTCCTCAATTTTCTTACGCATTTCTGTACATACTAAAAATGCTTTAGTTGAAGTTTTGAATATATCACAACTTTCTTTTATACATCTTGAGATCCATTCAATAATCTCACTTAATTGTGGTAAGTCAGAATTCTCAGAATGTTTCCAATTGGATACTACATTAAAAATATCACGGATAACACAGACAACAACATTTTGAGGAAATATTTTTCTTTCTTTTTCACTTGCGTTCAAATTCTGATTTTCCAATTTCTGAAAAAAAAGTCTTTCAAAGAATAATTTTAGTTTTTTGTCAATTCGTTTTGGTTTGTATGATTTCGTGTAAAGATTCATCAGTATTTTTTGTAAGGCAGAAGTTTCAAAAAATACTGGAATAATACTTGTATTATGAAAAAGTATATATATATATATATATATTTGTTAGGTACGAAATTTTGTACGAAAAAAAAATTCCAAATTGAAAAAAATAAACATACATGTATTGTGAAACAATATTTTACATTCAACTGTTTTGTTAGGTTTCGTTAGGTTTTGTTAGGTACAAAATTAACTACGAAAAATTTTTTAAAAAAATAAATTCGAACTTGAAAAATATTTTACATTCAATTTTGAAAACATACTTGGAAATGTTTTAAAATAGGAGGACAACGCATCAAGAATTTCTTCTAAATTTTCGAGATCAGACACTTTTTCAAGAGTTCGCTTTTGATTCTCAATGACGGTTTCATTGTTCATAGATTTAGATTCAACATTAATTATGGTTGACGTTGTTGGCGAAGTATTTTTAGTTTGATTTTTGCCACCAAAAACTGGAGTGGACGACCTTGGCAAGTGTATATTTGTGAATGAATTTTGGTAGAAAGGAGAATTATTTTGAGTAGGGGTAGGGGTTTTCTTTCCATACATTGCAAAATAATCAGAAGTGCATGGATCATATAATTCTCCGGATACTTCTTTTAAATCTGCCTCTTTGAGGTATTGTAAAACGTTTCGAGCATCAATCACAAAGTCGAGAGCTCGAAGCTTTTGCAAGGCATTTACGATTTCCTTTTTTGAGAAACCTCCACGACACACTTGACGTATGATACTAGCATCTTCCGGATTATGACTTACTTCAACCGATGTAGTATCTTGTACATGTGTACTCGTTGTTTGTAAAGAGTTTGACATTTTATTTTTTTTATTTCGTTTACGCTGTGACTTGGACTTCCGAGGAATTCTTTCTTCGACGTCGCTGTCCGAACCCGCAAGGATTGCAAAATCGCAAGTACTACAGTGAAAAATGGATACGTCAAGTATAACTTTATGAAATTAAAAGGCTTTACGTAATGTAATGTGTAATAGTTCTAAGGACAACTAGGCAAAAAATAAAAAATAAACAAGTTTTCAACAGAGATAAACTCTCCATTGAGAATAACTATATTATCTAAAAATGTACCCAATAAAGTACCAAGTTTGTGTAGAAAAATAATACAAATGAACAAAACTTACACTGATCCAGCCATTCTTATCTAGAATGGTTTTCCTAGCAGAGTATGAAGCAAAACTTTTAGAATTTGGTTACAGTAGTACCTGCAGAAGAACAATTTATGCGAATGCAGCTTTAATATTATGACAGTCACAATTTGACTCCAATCAATTAAATTGTGAGTTCCGATTTTTTCTTAGGATTTCGTGTATTTTTGAATGTGAATTCAAAGGACTTCGGTGCTTGTTGTTGTTGTTGCTTCCAGAAATTATAGGAATTATAGGTTATCTAATTGTAGAGAATGTTACCTACACGAAGAGGCGGTCATCAATATACTAGTCTTGAAGGAGGTTCAGCAGGTATACCCTCGTCGCCACGTGATGATGACTCGCAACGAAAAAATAGAGGGATATCCTCACGTTTTGGTCTTCCTATGGGACTTGCTAAATCGCTTGGAGTTCCCAGGGTTGTCTCTTCGTCTCAGAGGTTTTCATCACAAGATGTCCCAAAATGGGTAGGAAATTTAGTAACCTTTGTCATGGTTCTAAATGTACTCGCTATATTAGCTGTAGCATTTCTAGGAAGTGAAATAGGTGGTGTATATATGATGATGACACTATTAATCGTTCTTGGTTCATTTTTTGTTGCAATACACCTTTCAGAGAGCATATTAAAAGCGGACTGCGGAACGGTAGAAATGCAAGAGATCGCATCGACTATAAAAGAAGGCGCGGATGGATTCCTGAAGGTCCAGTATTATGCCGTATTTATATCTTCTTTAATAACATCATGTTTATTATGTCTACTATATTTAAATAGGCCAGCTATTTCTCCTGAATTGGAGAATTATAAACTGTCGTTAGCCTTATTTACAAGTTTTTCATTTTTATTGGGTTCGTTTTGCTCTGCATTGGCAGGGTATGTGGGAGTATGGTTTTCAGTACGTGCTAATGTCAGAGTAGCCAGCGCAGCATCACGTACGCTTTCATTATCAACCCTCACCCTAACTTCAAATTTATTTTTTTGTACAAAATTTCATACCTAACAATTTTTTTTTGTTGATATTTTTTTTCACAATACATGTGGCCTGACTCGTGAAGCTTTAGTATTAGCATTCCGTGGTGGAGCAGTATCTGGTATATTGTCAGCAGGAATGTGCATTCTTGGAGTTTCACTTTTATACATTGCAGCCTACTTAAATTTTTCATATTTTGGTGGCGTGGACTCAAAAAAAATTCCTTTATTTATCGCTGGGTATAGTTTTGGCGCATCATTTGTAGGTTTATTTATGCAGTTGGGAGGTGGAATATACACAAAAGCAGCTGACGTTGGCGCAGATTTGGTTGGTAAAATAGAAAACAGAATTCCCGAAGATGACCCACGCAATCCTGCTGTCATTGCAGATTTAGTGGGAGATAATGTGGGTGATTGTGCTGGTAGTATGGCGGATGTGTTTGAGTCAATTAGTGGGGAAATTATAGGCGCAATGATTCTTGGTGGTGAACTTGCGGCAAAGTCAGGTGTGACAAATCCTGAACATTTCGTGTTTTTCCCTGTAGTTATTCATGGAACTGACCTTGTTGTAAGTATTGTTGGTATTATGTGTGTTAATTCAACGTCACGTGGTAGTCCACTAAAAATTATGCAGAATGCTTATATTATATCTATTATATGTGCGATCTGTACATATGCTATTTCTTGTTATGCTTTATTAAGTGACCCCATTGCACCTTCTGCATGGTATAACTACTTTCTATGTGGTTTAGTTGGAATTTTATCCTCATTTTGTCTATTTCTATCCACACAGTATTACACTGATTATACGCATGGACCTGTACAAAAAATAGCTGCTGCATCAACAACAGGACATGGTACAAATGTTATATCTGGAATCTCTGTTGGGATGGAATCAACTTTTGTACCTACAATTGTACTTAGTATCTCTATTTTAGTATCGTATTACTTAGGTAAAAATAGTGGTTTACCAAACACTGTTGCTGCAGGGTTGTACGGGACAGCGTGTGCTACGATGGGAACTTTGTGTACTGCTGTTTTTGTTTTGAGTATGAATAATTTTGGTCCAATTGCTGATAATGCTGGAGGCATTGTTGAAATGTCTGGGCAACCAGAGACAGTCCGCGCAATTACAGATGAACTTGATGCGGTTGGAAACATTACTAAAGCGGCAACGAAAGGATATGCTGTTGGAGGAAGTGCACTTGCATGTTTTGTATTATTTCGTGCCTTTTTAGATGAAATGAGTGAATTTATTGGGAGACCTTTTTATGATGTTAATATAGGTAAAATTGAAGTTTTAGTAGGTGGGTTACTCGGAATAATGAGTATATTTCTTTTTGTAGGCTTATCACTTGATGCAGTGGGTCAAACGGCAAAAAAGGTTGTCGAAGAAGTTAGACGACAACTTGACGAAATGCCGGGAATTCTTCAATATGAACAAAAGCCAAATTATCAAGCGTGTGTTGCTATAGTCACAGGTGAAGCATTGAAGAAAATGATTAAGCCTGCATGTTTTGCTTTAGGTGGACCAATTTGTATTGGTCTACTATTTAGATTTATCGGAGAATATACTGGTCAATACGACTTAGGTGTTGAAGTTTTGTGTGGAATGATGATGTTTGAAACCCTCACTGGGCTTATGATGGCAATGTTCTTAGATAATAGTGGTGGTGCTTGGGATAATGCAAAAAAATATATTGAAGCTGGAGCTCATGGTGGGAAAGGAAGCAATGCTCATATGGCATCCGTGACTGGCGACACCGTTGGCGACCCATTTAAGGATACAGCTGGTCCAGCATTACACGTAATTATTACTACAATGACGACGACATGCTTAGTCCTTGGACCAATTTTTATTGGAAAAAATCCAAATGAATAACTACAGTATGTAGTACTTACCATTACAATTTGAAATATGTTTTTACTCTCATAAATTAGACAAAGTAAAAAAAACTTTTTTTTATTACTTTTTTTTCTTTTTGAAGTCATTTACATGTGTTTTAACTTTGTAGGGATGTGATAACAATAGAATGAATAATATCTGAAATATCACAACCTCTAGAAAGATCATTTGAAGGTTTTTTTAAACCTTGTAAGATAGGGCCTATCGCTTTCGCTCCGGCAAAACGCTCAGCCATTTTGTATGCAATGTTACCTGCGTCTAAATTAGGAAATACAAAAACATTTGTATTTCCTTGTATTGCTGATTGAGGAGCCTTTTTCTTTGCAATATCTGGTACAACAGCAGCATCAAACTGAAGCTCACCATCAATAATTAATTCTTTTAATTCATTAACTGTACCAAATGGAGTTTTTCCAGTATTTTGTGTATTACTACTTTCGTATGAGGAAATTAATTCAGTCCTTTTCAGTAATACTTTTTCGTAAGCATTTCGTGTTTTTTTTGCATTTTTATGAGCTGAACTTCCATGTGTTGAAAATGATAACATAGACACACGCGGTGGTAATGCTGTAGATGATAATAATTGATTCGCACTGGATGCCGTTTGTAAAGTGATTTCTGCAAGTTGTTCAGCTGTTGGTTCGGCGTTTATTCCGCAATCTGCAAATAGAACTGCGCCTGCCCTCGGATGATTCTCTGGAAATTCTATTATAAAGAAGCTACTAATCACCGAGTTACCAGTTGCTGGCCCAATACATTGAATGGCGGAACGGACAACATCTCCAGTAGTTAAGAGAGCACCAGCAACTACACCATCAGCTTGGCCGTCCTTCACCAACAAATTAGCAAAGTAATGAGGGTCAACTGTATCTTTAACAAGAATATTCGATTTTTTCTTCAGACGTTCAGCATAAAATTCAGAGGCTAAACGTTTCATATCCGAATGATCATTGGGGACAATTACATTTACCCCTTTCACATGCGGAATAAGAGCGGCTTCTTGAGGCGATTCAACGAACAGAGTGACTTTTGCTAAACCTTGAGTGACGGCTTCATAAGCTGCTTCTTGAACTCGTTTATCATTTCCTTCAGGAAGAATAATGTGTTTCAGTGGCCTATTCTTCACACGGAGGTGCAGCTCATCTAATAATGAAGGCTGGTACGTATCAAATTCTGAAACCAAATTTAAATCGCTTACTGTAGAAGACTCATTTGAAGAAAAAGACTCAGTTAATACAACATTTGTAAATTGTCTATGGGAAGATTTTATACCGTCGTGAACGAAATTGCCAAAGTATTTTATTGGACGACCACGCATCCGATAAAGCTGCATTTTTAAAGACCTAAGTGGCATAAATTTCAGCATCCTACCCATTGATATTGATACTCGATTCGTATGGAGCTTTGTTTGAGTTGGGTTGTCGTATAAATATTTCGCGTATTTTCAGAATAATATTTTTCTTTTGCAAATTGCACAGGTTTAAGAAGGACTCTGAAGAGCGTGGTAGCAAATCGCGAAAGAACAAACCTGTTCCGTCATCCGTTTTTTTTATAGTGAACTGGCTTCTCTCTACTCAAATCAACGACTCGCATAACTATATTCAAGCACTTCTTGTGAAATTCTCTCGCGATAGCAATTAGATATCTAACGACTGGATAGTAGTAATTGTATAATGAGTGATAGATCTAGTTCTATTCTCTTTGAGGATCTTTTTGATGTTCGTGTAAAGAATCCAGATGGTAAAAAGTTCGACAAAGTTGACCGAATTCAGTGTAAAGGTGTTGCTTATGAAACCGACCTTGTCATTGACATTAATACTGACGCATATCCAATCTATGAAGGTGAAAAGATTAGTTTTGCGCTTGCGAGAACATTATCTTTAGACGGAAAGCCAGATTCGGGTGAGTTTGATCAATCTGGTAAACCTACGCTTTTGGATAAATATGAGTACGGAATGTACGGTAAAGTTTTCAAATACGAGCACGAGAAAGAACACCGTGTTGCTGCATATGTTTCATTCGGTGGCTTGCTGATGTGTATTAAAGGCGAACAGAGGCATCTTATTAATATTGAATTAGATTCTAATGTATATTGTCTGATTCGTAAAACTTTGCGTCGATAGAAAATACGGTTGTAGTGCTGACCACATTTATTTTCTGTTGGTTTTGATATTTTTCATCATTTTATAAATTATGTTATATTTTAGAATTTTTTTCCAAACAGATGAAAAAATCTAGTATGTTGTATCACATGCTATCGACCGTTGTGATTAATGTATGTATTCTGCAGCATTACACATGACATTATAGCTTCTAAGTCCTTATAATCGGCAGACGATTCCCCCAAGATGGTGACGCAGCACTGAACAACACGAAATATAAGTTTTGAAAAGGTTCAGCAAAGTGTCAAAAAATTGCAAATCATCATCAAAATATTATTGATATTGTTTTGATGTTTTTCTTTCTCACATTCACACATATTATTGGATTCAATATAATATTTTTATTGATATTATTGCGCGACATTTTACCTTTTTTTGATTGGCGCTTATTTTCAATTGTTTCAATGTCGTCAAACCCCTCAAAGACGAATTCGCCTGCTACAGCTGGAAGTGCTCAACAGCGTGTTTCCGACATCAAAGCAGGGTTACAGGGATGGTTGAAACGTGGCAATTCCGCAAACAAAAAGACGACAATCTCTAAGCAGGAAAACGACGCCAGGAAGCGTCAGATGCGAAATCTTGCCGATGAAAACGAGCAACTTAAATTGCAAGTTCAGCAGATCAAAAGTATAATGCGTGAACAGATTGCAGATGCCAAGAAAAAGGCGTTAGAAGCAGTGAATAATGGTAGCGTAAGTGATGAGACTTTAAAGACAAAGGCAGAATTGGAAACACTGCGCGCTGACATTAAAAAATTACAAGGTGAGCTGTGTGTAACTAAAGTTGCCGCGACCAAGGAAAAAAATGCTTTATTAAAACAGATTGAAGATTTTAACGAGACAGAGTTAAAAACAAAATTAAAAACTTTAGAGATTCATAATGAAGACTTACTCGATGAGATTGACGTTTTACAAATAAGTCGTTCTCAATCTGATGCTACCCTACAGAAAACCATGAGTGAAGTAGAAGAGTTAAAACTTCAAGTATCAACATCTACTGAAACAATTGATAAGTTAAAGACGCAATTACAGGCTACCAAATCCCAATCCTCAAAATCCTCAATTAAGAAACTTCAGGATAATGTTGCTGTAAATACTAAAATGGAGAAGGAACTCAGCCACTTACGAACACAGTTACTGAACGAATCTGATCAACGTAGTCAGCTTGATGACGCACTAATGGAGGCCATGGGCGAGAATAGTAAATTGCGTATTGATTTGAAAGCATTGGAAGCCACAGAAAAAGAAACACAAAAAAAAACTAGTCTGGCAAAGATTGCGTTAATTAAAGCAGAAAATTCGATACAATTAAAAAATGACGAAATTTGTAGTATACAGGAAACATTAAATAAGGAAAGACAAATGTTTACACAGTTGAAGGAATCTTTAGAAATTTCAGAAACAGATAAAAATCATCTGAGTGAAAAAAACAAAATCTTGACTGAAGAAATTCAAAACTTAAAAAATAAATGTGAAATGATAGAAAAACGTAGAATAAATGCAAGCTTAAAAGCAGAAGAGCTTGAAGTTCAATTAAATGAATCAACGGAGCAAATGGCGAAATTAAAAATTGATATTCAAGATGTTAAAGATGATGCTGTTGTTAAAGGCAAAAGAGAAGTAGCATTGATTAAAACACTCAAAAAAGAATTACAGAAATTACATACTAAATATGGACAATTAGAGTCTACATATAAGCATGTGGTCCAATCAACGTCGACAGCGAATGTGCATAGGGAAACTATGGCAGTACCCGTATCAAAAAATTCATCTTCGCCTATCACTTTTGAATCTTCAAATTCTACAGAAAAAACTCCATCATTCCAGTCTCCAGATAACCAGTTAAAAAATTCAAACTTGACGCAATCAATAACAAGTGCAAAATCTGCAAAAACCTCCAGTAGTATTAAAGCACGTGCAATTGCAGCAGCTGCAAAAGCAAGAACACTTTTTAGCGATTTTGATTCTCCATTAAGTAATAACAATGGTGGTGTACATTCTCAAAATGATAAAGATGGTGTAAAGAAAGCTTTAGCTAAACGATTGCAACAACTTTTACAACAAAATGCTAAAGTACGTGAGGAAATTCGATTTTTACAAGAAAATGTTCAAATTTTGAATAAAGAATTACGCGAAAAAAATTCTCATATTCAAGCATTAGAAAGAAAGTTAAAATCCCGTGGGCCTCTCGCAAGGATGACACCTAAAAAAGGTACAACCAGAGGTAGCGTATCAAGTGAGAAAAATATTTCATCTTCTTCTCGAAAATCTAAATCATCATATGTTGTAGATACTTTGACAAGCCCGTCTGTTTTATTTGGAAAAGATAGTACAAAAAATACTACCACCAAGACATTAGTAGCTACTGCGACGGATAGTGACAATACTACGTTCTCTGCAAAGAATACAGACGTTATGCCACAAACAGACAACAAAAATGAAATCGAGACTGATAAAAGTAACAAAGATATGACAGAAAAAGACAAAGATAGTATAACAGAGACTGCGAGAGATATACAAATTGCTACACCCGAATCTATAGAAAATCTGAATAATTTCCTTGCTACTTCTTCTGAAGAGTCTGAAGAGGATGAAGCATGCTACAAAATAGTTGATTTATGATGATTTAAAATAAATTTGAATCTATACTATACTATATTACACACTTTATATGTTTTACTCACTCCTCTGATAATAAGGTTTCTGCAATTGCTGAATAGAAATCATTTCTATTCAGTTCTTTATGACTTTTAATATACCTCTTCAACAAATCTTGAACCTTTCGTTCTTTCACAGGTTTCTTCATTTCAGCTTTATACATTTTGATTCTTGATGAGCTACGAAGAACGAGCAATCGTTCTAATCTAATAGCATCGGCAATATTACCTAATGGAATGCTTGATGGAAGCGGATTTCCGTCTCTATAAATATACGTCACAGTCAGGCCATCTTGTGTAACAGTTGGTTTTATATCCTGAGTGAAATTTTTTGTTAGTATTTTCATGGTTGTTGTTGTTGTTGTTGTTGCTGGTATTTCTTGTAATGAAGCTGTTTGAGATGTTGTCTGGGATGTTGTCTGTGTTGTTGCTGGTGGTGCTACTAAAGGCGTAGTTGTTTTGGATGGTGAAGCAGTAGAAGCCGTAATAGTATTATGTTGCTTATTATGTATTGATGAAGGAGGTACAGATGAAGTATGCCCTATATCATCCTCCTTCTTCTCCAAATCTGTAACTTTGGTTGGAGAAATATTTGTCTTTACTACAACATTTTCGTTTTCTAATTTTTGACTATTCGGATGAGAGCATTCTTGAACAGCTTTTTCATTCACATCACTTTCATTAGGCTTAGAAGTAAGAGTAGTGGTCTTTTCATTCGTATCACTTGTATTGCAAGTATTACTTGTAACTGACGAAGACTTCTTATCTATACTTTCAATGATTACCAGGTTTTGAATTTCTTTTTCTTTAGATTCAACTTGTTCTACTTTAGATTCAACTTGTTCTACTTTAGATTCAACTTGTTCTACTTTAGATTCAATTACTTTTCCTTTGGATTCAATTACTTTTCCTTTAGATTCATTTTTTTTGCTCTTTCTATCATCCAAGGCTGCCAAACTACCAGGATTACCTTTTACTAACATTTTAAAACGACGCCGTATTTCTCTTCTTGATAAATTTTCAGTATACTTTTTTACTTGTTCACGTGTACCAACCAAAACTTCACTTGCTAAAGGAGTTGTCACTAAAATATCTAAAACAACTTGAACATGTATTTTAGGAAAATATATTGCACTTGAAATTCGTTAGGTACGAAATTTGGTAGAAAAAAAATTGAAATTCAAGATGAAAACATACGTGTCCTTCAGGGGCACCAATTATTGATGCAACTTGTGAACTAGTCAGTGTACCATTTTTTTGAAGGGCCGAAATTACACCCTTTACAACATCGGTTGTATCCCACTCACGGCAATGCATTTTTGTTTCTGGGTTGTAAACAACAGTTCTCGACAATAATTCAGAGCGAAGATCAGCTACAGTGTCCTTCGGCGTTTTTTTTGAACTATTTGCTAATTTTAAAAAAGTCCTCCGCGAACCTCTTCCATTATCACGTGGATACATACATGCTTTTCGTGGACGTTTTATCCCTTTCTGATCAATATTATCTACGTCATGACCTACAGAATTCATTCGACGCTTATTTGCAAGCCTTTTCCCGGCATATTCACCATTATCTTGCCGATACTTTGTTGAACGGCTACAAACATGAGCAACATGTTTACCTGAGCATGCCTTGCATTTACTAGGTGATAATGCTGACATTGTAACTAGAAAATCGCAATACTGTTCTGGTGGAGTTTGTGCGCACGACGATATATGGATACGATCTGATTCTGAGATCTCGATATCGCGGAAGAAAAAAATCACGAAATAATAAAAAATTTAACCCTAACCCTTAATTTTGTCAATTTTGTAAGTCGGCCGTGACTCGGTCAATTGACAATTCGCTTGGCCTCTCTGTCCTCTCTCATGCGCAAATATAAAGCTCATAGAATACGCAGTATTATTAAGAGTATATTCTAGTTTGATTGTATACATAATTTTGGGAAAGTGCGAAATTCACCAAATATATAGTACCCTCTAGAAATCACAATAAGTCAAATAACAATAATATGTCACAGCGTTCCTTTGAAATAGCCCCACGTCAAAGCAATGAGTTGAAGGCAAGGTTTGAAGAATACCAAAAATTGGAAGGCGAACTTCAGGATATTGTTGCCAAAAAACAAGGTTTTATTACTAAATTTAATGAAAACAAAATTGTTGAAACCGAATTAAATGGTTTAACTGATTCAAATAAAGTATTCAAACAAGTTGGTCCAGTACTGATCAAACAAGACGTGGATGAAGCAAAGTCAATGGTACAAAGTCGCATCAACTTGATAGTCGGACAAATGGATGCACTTGATAAGGATATTAAAGCGATCCACGTAAAAAGGCAGTCCATGGGACAAGAAATTTTAGCTCTTCAAAAGAAACAGCAGGAGAAAGCTGCAGCTGAAAATGCACAAGAATAAACGATTTACTTGATTTTTATCACAAGAACTTTTAATTGGTGTATTGTTTACCATTTTATTACAACTATAGAACCGCACGATACATATATAGTGATACAAAGCTATACATAATCCACATTGCACAGCTTTCTTTAGAATTATGTCGCAAAGAAATCTCACTCAACAAAATTATTCTTGTTTTTTATCATTATCTACGCGATACACACTATGTGTATCAACACGTATAAAAAAATGGTATACGCATATACCATCTACTCAAAAATTACAACATTTTTCCTCTTAATTTTTTCGCAGCCGCCATCATCTCAGTAGACAGTTCTATATTAGCAGCAGAATCTACAAAGGCAGGCAATTGATCAAAATTAAGGTATCGGTATACATCAGCGGATTGTGTATTAATACTTGATGCGTATGATTGATACTCTTCATTGGTTGGTAACTTCCCTAAAATAGCCGCTGTTGCTGCTAATTCTGCAGACGCTAAATAGACATTTGCTCCTTTGCCTAACCGATTTGGAAAGTTTCTCGTTGATGTGGAAACACAAGTTGTTTCATCACCGACGCGAGCTTGATTTCCCATACATAATGAACAGCCTGGCATCTCCGATCGTGCTCCCACTTTACCAAATGTTGCATAATAGCCTTCAGAACTCAATTGTTCAGCATCCATTTTTGTTGGTGGAGCGATCCATAATCTCGTTGGTAATTGACCATCAAAGTTCTCCAAAAGTTTCCCAGCAGCGCGAAAGTGACCTATATTGGTCATACAAGAGCCAATAAAAACTTCATCAATGGTTTCACCTTGAACCTCACTTAATGTTTTTGCATCATCAGGGTCATTTGGACAACAAAGTATAGGTTCTTTAATTTCTGACATATTAATATCAATCGTAGTATGATACTCAGCATCCTTATCCGCTCGAAGTAATGTAGGATTCTCCAACCAAGCTTCCATATTACATATACGACGTTCAATCGTACGTTTATCACCATAACCACTATCAATCATCCATTTTAACATGGTAATGTTAGATGATAGATATTCTTTGATCGGTTCTTCATTCAATTTAATTGAACAACCAGCAGCTGATCTTTCTGCTGACGCATCACTTAATTCAAAAGCTTGTTCACATTTTAAATCTTCAAGACCTTCAATTTCAAGCACACGACCGGAAAATACATTTTTTTTACCTGCCTTTTCAACAGTCAGGTGACCTTCTTTAATTGCATACAATGGAATAGCATGTACAAGATCACGTAAAGTAATTCCTTTTTGCATTTCTCCTGAAAATCGAACCAAGACAGATTCTGGCATGTCTAATGGCATTACACCTGTAGCTGCCGCAAATGCAACTAACCCTGAACCAGCAGGGAAAGAAATCCCAATAGGAAAACGTGTGTGTGAATCGCCACCAGTACCTACTGTATCAGGTAATAACATTCTATTCAACCAAGAATGAATAATACCATCACCAGGTCGTAGTGAAACACCACCACGATTCATAATAAAGTCAGGCAGAGTGTGATGTGTTGTGACATCAACGGGTTTAGGATATGCCGCTGTATGACAAAATGATTGCATAACAAGATCTGCAGAAAATCCAAGACATGCTAAATCTTTTAATTCATCACGGGTCATTGGTCCAGTCGTATCCTGTGACCCAACAGTTGTCATAATTGGTTCACAGTAACTCCCTGGACGAACACCGTTTACACCACAAGCAATACCTACCATTTTTTGTGCTAAAGTATACCCTTTATTCGTGTCTTCTGCGGTATGAGGCGTATTAAAAACATCCGTTGGTTTCAATGATAGAGAATCTCTTGCTTTTGTAGTTAAACCTCGACCAATAATGAGTGGAATTCTACCTCCAGCTCTGACTTCATCTAAGATGACTTTGGTTTTTACTTCAAATGTTGTTATTATTTCATCTGTTCCATGTTTACATACCTTACCTTCATATGGGTAAATATCAATTTGATCACCCATATTTAAATTTGATACATCCATCTCTAATGGTAAAGCTCCTGAGTCTTCCATGGTATTAAAAAATATTGGTGCAATCTTACCACCAATACAGACACTACCAGCTCTCTTATTTGGAACATAAGGAATATCTTCACCCATAAACCAAAGAACAGAATTTGTTGCCGATTTACGGGACGAACCTGTTCCAACAACATCACCGACATATGCCAAAGGTAAACCTTTTGCTTTAAGTTCTTCCAATTGAGCCAACGGAGCAACTTCACCATCGACGTCAGGTTTTATACCATCTCGACTTATTTTCAGCATAGCTTTGGCATGCAAAGGAATATCAGGTCTAGACCACGCATCAGGAGCTGGACTTAAGTCATCCGTATTAGTTTCTCCCGTAACTTTAAACACAGTTAAACTAATTTTATCGGCAACTTCAGGCCGGGAAGTAAACCACTCAGCATCTGCCCAAGATTGCATTACTCTTTGAGCATTTTTGTTACCAGCTTTAGCTTTCTCTTCAACATCATAAAATGCATCAAACATTAAAAGCGTCTTTGTCAATTGCGTTGCGGCTATTTCGCCAAGTTTACCAGAGTCATCCAGCAGTTCAACAAGACTAGAAATGTTATAGCCACCCTGCATTGTACCAAGTAATTCAGCAGCGCGTTCTTTTGAAAAGAGGGGTGAAGTAACCTCTCCTTTAGCCACATCTGACAAAAAAGCAGCTTTAACATATGCTGCATCATCCACACCTGGCGGAACACGATTCACTAGTAAATCCTCAATCATAGATTCTTCGCCAGCTGGAGGAGCTTTTGCAAGTTCAACTAACTGGGCAGCTTGAGTCGCATCAATTGGAAGTGGCACAAGCCCTTCTGAAGCACGTTCAGCGACGTGAACTTCATATTCGTCCTTAAAAGCTGAAAAACTACGAATACAATTAAGTTTTTGGTGGACAGTACTAACACGAATCGAACGAGATGCTCGACTGACAAAATGCTGCATTGGGAAAGGTAAATTCAACAGGTAAAATAATTGTGTGGACCTTCTTTCACACACTTCATCAGCGAAGAAGATGGCAAGAAACCGTGAAGCGATTTTTTTGACGACTTTTTGACCGCAACGGAAATATTAGGAAAATATTAGGACCGAAATTATTAGGACAATTAAATTTAATTACGTACTAGGGTTAGGGCTAGCAAAGATGATATATAGCAGTGCACAGTTTAACCAACAGTTACACGTGACACAGGCATTAAATTTAAATTTTCGATCTCCGTGTAAAAGAATTTGACGCACAATCTCTTTGTATTATATATTATTTACAATTATTATTAATATACCCGTGAATAACGGATTGGAAATATGAGTAGAAGTTCGATAAGACGTGGTGTTATAGCAAACGAGTCGTTTTCGACAAACGCAGATGAAAAATTTACGTTGGTTCCTAAATCTCAAGAGGTACGTACAAAGATTGAGCAAGCTTTGCATAAACACTTTCTTTTTAAAGCTCTTGATAAAGTTTCTCTCAGTGCTGTGATTGATTCAATGAACCGAAGACTAATGGCACCTGGCGAATATATTATTAGAGAAGGAGAGATAGGTGACGTGTTTTATGTCATTGAACACGGAAAAGTTGATGTTATTGTCGCTGGTCACAAAATAGGAAATATTGAAGGACCTGCCGCGTTTGGGGAATTAGGTCTCATGTACAACTCACCACGTGCAGCATCTATACTATGCTGTGAATATGGAGTATTATGGACCATAGAAAGACTTGGTTTTCGTAAGGTGCTTGCCGCTGAATCAGAAAAGAAATTACGAAGGCGTATAAAATTTCTCCGTAAAGTTCCTTTACTAAAAAGTCTTCAGATGTCTCAAATTACTCGTATCGCAGAAACTTTACAATCTGTTTCTTACGCAGATGGTGAGCATGTTGTAGTTGAAGGCGAAGAAGGGACTAAGTTTTACATAGTTGAGGAAGGTTGTGTCGAAGTCAGTCAAACAAAAGAAAAACAAAAGGTTGTATTAGCAAAACTTTATTCGGGTAATTTTTTTGGAGAAAGGGCCTTATTAAAGAATGAACCAAGGGATGCTACGTGTAGTGCTGCTGGCAGTCCGTTAATTTGTTTAGTATTAGATAGAGTAGACTTCAATAATTTGCTTGGACCCCTAACCCATCTCCTAGAAAACGGCCCTAACTCTAATAGAAAGAACCAAGAGATATCAAATGAAAAAAATAATTCTGTAAATGATCAAATAGATGATACCAGTGAATCATTGCAAAAGTCAAACATAATAATTTCTGATATAGATGTGGAGGTGACTTCCCATGGAGTTATTGGTATTGGTACATTTTCTCGGAGTAAACTAATTAGTCACGATGCATCAGGGAAGATTTACTTATTGAAATCTTTCCAAAAAAGTTATATTGAAAAAACACATCAAATACAAAATATATTTTCTGAAAAACATTGTTTACAGAAATTGAATCATCCCTGTATCTTGCACTTATTTGGTACGTGGCAAAACAAAGATTTTCTTTATATGTTTCTAGAATTTGTACCTGGTGGTGACTTGTGGACAGTCTTGTATGATTCGGATGTATTACCTTTCACTCGCTTTGGTGGCCTCAAAGAGAATATTTCAAGAAATTATGTTAGTTTGGTTCTTCTTGCAATTCAGCACATCCATAAATCATTTTACATTTTTAGAAATCTTAAACCAGAAAATATATTAATCACAAGAAGCGGATATATAAAAGTGAGTGATTTTGGATTTGCTAAGTATGTAACAGATGATGAAAAAACAATGACGTTATGTGGAAGTCCGGAATATTTAGCTCCAGAAATTGTTCTCGCAAAAGGTCATAATCGCGCTGTTGATTATTGGTCACTTGGAATTTTTTTATATGAACTCTTATTCGGTAGAACACCTTTTGCAAACAATGATGAAAGTAAAATATTTTTACAGATTGTGCACTCCGAACGTTGTTTAGTTTTCCCGGATGGCAGTTCACCCGATTCGAAAGATTTAATGGATAAATTACTACGACATACACATACATTACGTCTTGGAATGCATATTGGTGGCTGTGAAGATATTCTACATCATCGTTGGTTTGGAGGTATAGATTGGTCTAAATTACAAGGTGGAAAATATGAACCACCGTTTCTTCCAAATGTTCAGAATAATTTAGATCGAAGCAATTTTGATGAATTTGAAGAAGATGAAGAAATTGTACTTTATACAGGTAAGCAAGACTGTTTTGAAGGTTTTTAACTATCCTATCTTATTTATATTTCGTATCATTTATTTATGGTTGTATATAAATTATCTATATATAATATATGTATGACATGATAAAGATCTATTCATTAATTACACCATACAGTACTCGATCAATAACATAATAAAGATCTATTCATCAATAATATCATAAAGTATTCGAACAATAACTGAACAATCTGAACATTCAACTATGTCATAACCATCCTCAAGTTCAGAAGCCAGAATGAAAAGCGTTCCACCACAGCGACATGATAAAGTGAAGGAATCATTTTCTTCATTATACTTAAAATCATCAAGACTACGTTCATCACGTGCACTAGTTAATGAAATTCGCTCCGTTTGGTCTATTTTGTGCTGGACTGTTTGGTCGTACTGTAAACGTGTATTGGAGTTCCGAAGGATTTCCCACGCCTTTTGTACCTTTGTAAACTGATCAGCTCTATTCGATTTATTAGCTATTACATCAACTGTGTCACTAGATCTATTAATTACTAATTTACACCGTTTGGCTTCATTTTCATTCGAAATATCGACATTGTTTCTACTTGCCTCTACGGCGAAATGCCTGTCTGGATGAAGCAATAGAATTTCTTTTCGATAGCTTTTTTTTATCTCCAAAAATGTTGCATTCGGAGATACTCCAAGAACATTATACGGACAATCCATGAGACTTCAATCAGCTATTGTTACTGAACATACAAACGTTAAAACAAATGACGTTGTAAATGTGTGAAACTGCTCAATGTCCACGTTAACTTTTAATTGTAGGTTGTAGTCAAAGTTGAAATCGCCTGCTGATCGATCTTCAGATCAGATCGAACTCAACTCGAACTGACTCGCTTCCATTTGTTTGCCGTTTTTATATACGGCGCTGCTCAAAATCTTCTTTTGTTTGCGCGCGCTCCTACGTTTGGGTTTTACGTATAACTACTATACTATATTACTAGTAGCTAGTAAATAAATTACAATACAACAGGCAATACTCGTGAATTAGAATGCATGATGAAGTTTTAGTTGCAAGTATGGAACATGAAAGCAAAAGTTACTCACAGTACAAAAAGCCAAAAAAATGGGCAATACAGCAACCAATTTTTGATGAAACAGAGACCCCAGCAGATAAAGGTTGTTTTTCAGTATATTGGATTTTGTTTTTACAAGGGTGTGGAATGTTGTTTCCCTGGAATGCTTTTATTACTGCATCTTCATATTTCAAAGCGCGTTTTCATGGAACAATTTTTGAGAATAATTTCGAAAATTATTTTAGTATCTCTTATCAAGTCGTCAATGTTTTTGGGCTTCTCCTTGCTCTTGGTTTACGTCATCGTTTACGACAAAGAACGAAGATTATTTGGCCCCTACTTGTTTTCTTTATAATATTTGCTTGCACTACAATATTGGTATTATTGTCGGAATTGAATGGTCTATTATACTTTTGGCTCTCGATATTATCCGTCACTTTTTGTGCTTTTTTTGGTGCGCTTTTGAGCAGTGGCATTTTTGGTCTCGCAGCATATTTCCCCCAAAATTACACACAAGCTGTTATGGCAGGACAAGGATGGGCAGGTTTGCTGATTTCATTAATTTCACTACTGACAACGATATTTCAAAGTACAATTGAAAATAAATCAAAGAAAAGTGGATTTTTTTTTGTACTAAGCAGTAATTTTGGAATAGAAAATATACACATAGGTTTAGCTCAGAGGCTTTCAACATTTATTTACTTTTTAATAACTACAATTGTTTTATTAAGTTGTTTATTAACGTATTTAAAACTTGAAAATAATAAGTTTGCGCGCCATCATGTATTCATATTGAAAGATAATGATAATTCTAGACATATTGATAATTTTAGTGGTACTGATCATTGTATTGATAGAGAGTGTAGTAGCGAATGTACTTTTACTACTTTTAACAATTTTGAGAATTTTCACAAATTAAAAAATCCAAGAAAACGTATTGAAGGAGATATTGTTCGAGGGAGAAGTAACAGCACACCTGATTATTATCCAAACGTGAAAGAATCTTTATTCCAGCGATTGTCTCATTTTATCTTGTCGCCACTACGAACAAGGCCGGAAACATCTGTTTCAATAAGACAGAGGCGGCATTCTTTTACGCCAAGAACACATTCAAGACAGAACTATCAACATGAAATTCAAAAATTTCATAGTTATAGAAATAATGAAGAATATGATATAACATCGCCAATATTACATCCAATAGATGATAGTTATATTGCACAAGATATCGACAACCATGATAACTTTGAGGAAAATAGTTTTTACCTGATACAAGATATACATGACGACAATGGTATACCAAACCTTGCCTCTAATTCTCACGATGATGCTTGGGCCGAAACTTCACAATATCACTTATTATATATAATGAGACATTCGGTGTTTGCATCAGGGTTTGTATTTTTTGTAACTCTCTCGATCTTCCCAGGTTTAACATCGAATATTGTAAGCATCAAAAAAACGAGTAATAATTTGTACCACAGTTTGTGGAAGCCACTCCAATTTGTCAATTTTAATTTATTTGATTTTTTAGGACGAGCGGCTTCGGCGTACTTCAATGACTCAAAGCATCATCTTTTATCGAATAGGAAAGTCATCACAGCATTATCAATAAGTCGATTAATATTCTTTCCATTATTTTTACTCTGCAACTTCACTCATGAAAAAACAGAGCGTTTTGTGCAAATGAAGATGTTTACAAGTTTAACAGATGTAAAAAAATATACTTTATTTCATAATGATGTTTATCCCACTCTTCTGATGTCTCTATTTGCAATCTCAAATGGATTTATAGGAAGTATTGCAATGATGCAAGGACCAGCGTTGGTTGATAGTAAAGATTCTGCTACCGCAGGAACAATCATGATATCAGGTCTAACATTTGGATTAGCACTAGGTTCTTTATTTTCATTCTTACTCCGTGCAATCATGTGTCAATGCAATCCCTTTATTAGTAGTTAATACCAAAAAAATTATAAATAAATTTCAAAGGTCTTGATATTCCTTTCTAGAAATAAATTGGAAACATTTTTCAACCCATGTTTAAACTAAAAAGATACTTTTTGTGAACATCGTCAACCCAAAAAGAATAGTCATGATATAAGGAGTTTCTTCAGAGCATGTCGAAATATAATTTGTCAAGCATGATATCATACATTCACTCAAGTTGACTGTTTCACTAAATGAAGTCGGAATGTGATGTGTCAAACATGATACTATATCTTCACCCGAGTTGGCTGTTGCACTAAATGGAATCCGAGCAGTTATATATATGGTATAATATTCCACGCTCTTCGCAATGGCCTCCATGATACTGTTTATTTTTTTTTCCAAAAATACACTTGTTTGACTATTATAGAGTGAATGTGATATCAGCAACAGAATCACTAACTCTACAGTAAACAAGCTTGGAATCAACTCATGTAACTCTACAGCAAACAAGGTTGGAATTAACTCATGTATTTTATGCTCACTATTCTCAATATTTTTACTGTTTTCTATCAAATTTCTATCCTCCGAATTTCCCCTGTGCAATGCAAACACCTCTTGGAGAAAATTATCTGCAACATCAACACTCTTGATGAAGATAAATTTATCTTTGCTTTCGCGAGGTAGCTTATCCCAGTGTGATATACACAAGTTATAGTCACAGTTTTTTTTATGATACCAACTGTTATCTATTAAATTACAACCGCATATACGACAGAAAAGTTGATCCTCATGTAACTTTGTAGCAAAAAAGGTTGGAATATTTTTACTGGTTTCTATCAAATTTCTATCCTCCGAATTTCCCATACGCATTGCAATCATCTCGTGGAGTTCATTTTCTGCAACATCAAGCCTCTTGATGAAGATAAATTTATCTTTGCTTTTGCGAGGTAGTTTACCCCAGTGTGATATACACAAGTCATAGTCACAGTTTTTTTTATGAAACCAACTGTTATCTGTTAAATTACAACCGCATACATCACAGAAAACTTGATCTTTGATTCTAAGGTAACAATGAGTATCATTTGTAACATAAACACAGTCTTCACTGTTTTCTTTTTTGTACTCTTCACTGTCTTCTTTCTCACACTCTTCACTGTCTTCTTTTTCGTCAAAATGCTTCAGTTTTGTTTTGCCAAAATGCTTCAATTTAAATTTTGTTTGAAGGAGGCACGCTATCATCGGGAATCCGTCCACTAACGAACACTTCGGGGTCACTTCTTTCTTACTCTTACTTTCTCCATCGTTTTCAACGGAATTGTCACCATCACCTTCATCTGTTGAATTTTCGCCTTTAGTATCAACGCCTTGTTCTAAATATCCATTACCATTTCCTTCGACGCCTTGTTCTGAATATCCATCAGTATCGACAGTATCAACCATATTATTTCTGTGCTGTATTCTGAGCTGGAGTTTACTAAGTGAATGATAGCTTTCTTTTTAGGGTACCAAGAGTACACTGTAGAGGAAGCAATATATCACCCAAATTGTTTCGTACTTTACAGTAGTTTATCTAGCTAATGCGACTTACGGTTAGGACCATATACCGTTTCGTCGCCTATGCTATTTTATAACAAAGATTTGCTACCGCTCCAGTTCCGTTACAGACGCAGTACGCAGACGTAAGATACCATATACCATACACAGTAACGTTATTACATAAAAAATCTATACATCTTCCATTCCAGTGGATAATTTGTTTACACTACCGAAACGCTCTTCCATGATATCTACTGATGGTGAAAACATTGACAAATATCGATGGCATCCTCCAGGACGTGAAGAGAAAGGAGGAACAAAAAAAGACGACGGATGGGAAACTACTCACTATAACTTTCCTGAAGGTTCAACGCGTAATAAGGACGCTGTACAATCCGTGGAAAGAATTAGGAGGCCACTAGATAGTGATTTTGTGCATAGAAAGACACACCATACAAAAGATCTAGGAACGACTTACCATTTCAAAGAAATTGCCAAAGTTTTCCGAGCACTGACCCGCCAAAAAGGAGAGTTTACTCAAGTAAAAAGTGAGACCAAAGACGGAATCGCGGACAACCGACTGAAAAATGAGGAATATTTAGCCGCTTTCGAAAGTGACTGTGAAACGATTGAAGCGTTACGCGGAGATACTTTTAAGAGAATGAGTGGCTTGAAGTCGGATTTGGAGGTGAAGTATAAGATATATCAGGAATCAACAGACCACGCAGATGAATTACGAAGAGAAGCTGAAAATATAGTATTTCGCAGCGAAGAAGGGGTGACCGAAACAGAAAAAAACATTGAAGAGACCATAAATGAAGTTAAGGAAATTGAATCCACCATTTGCAAAATCCAAGACAAATATGTTGATAAACTTGGGATGCTTATCTCATTTCTCGAAAGTTTCTTCTATGCTCTCATATTTACTATCGTTGTTCTGAAGACCTATGAGTTGTATTTAGACTCTTCTCATATGGAGGATGGACTCCGCGGAGAGCCTACTTACACTTGGGATATGCCACACATGCTTTCAGCCTCGTTACTTAAAGCGTATCATGTTTACTTTCCTGAAATGACTTTTTTCGAATGGACTGTGCTGAAGTTACGAAATACCCTCCTTTATCTAAGTACGGTTGAATTTACTATTTCACCCTTCTCGTGGGTTCCTTTAGTTCTACCGATCTAAGAAGATATTCCTCCATTCAGTATCTGCTTAAACAAAATTATAAGTATATATCTACCTTAATGATGTAAGGATTATTCTTATCTTCCCGATGGAAAATTCTTTATGAAACAAAAAAAGACGTTAAAATAAATTATGTTCCGAAATATTTATTTTCTCATTATGAAATTATTTTTTTCACTTTTCACTTTCAAGGAGGGTCAAAAATTTGTAACTTATACTTCTTTGGCTTTATCTTCATATTGTTTTATATTCTAATACATATACTATCTTCTTAATAATTAGAGTTCACCTTTTCTTGCAAGTGAATGAGTTCCTTTTTTATAGTATTTGTGATATAACTTTGTATATCCTCTTCTGGTAGTCCTTCAGCTCTTGCCGTCATAATATAATCATGAAAATCTAAAACCCTTCCGACCGAAATATACATTTTCTTACCAAGTGTTATAGGGATTTTTTCACCATTCGCTTTATTCAGAACTTGGGTCATACCACGATGATAAAAAGGAACAACTAAGGGTGTGACTGAAGCATCTTTTATGGCTCTACCAACACCGTTTCTAACTTGACCTAATTTTCCTTCACCATATCGTTTTCCAGTAGGGAAAAAATGAATCCATTCGCCAGCTGATAATTTATCAACAATATTTTGCATTGCAGGTTGTAGAACACCACCTCCCCGTATTACCGGCAATACTTTACCACCACGAAAAAACGAACTAAGTATTGATTTATTGAAACAACGATTTTCAGCGCAAAGTGTCCATCGCATTATATCAACATTTACAATTGCACTCCATGGGGTCACAGCAGCAACAACGCCAGGATCATCTACAGCTGTCACATGATTGGAGACAGTGACTAAACCTCTGGAATGTCCACCAATTTGTGGTCTTTTCTTATGAATTAAGTCACCCAATTTTTGACCTTCTGTGATTTGTGTGTCATTTAAAACATTCATAACCACTTTACTGTAGAGTCCCAATGATAACATGACAAAATATTCATGAGCACGTTGAATAAATGTACTAGACTTCGCACCATGATGCCAAAGTTTTAACCCAGAGATGACAACTGTTGGGTGTTCAGTTGCTTCAGATTTATTAGACGTTGACGTGTTCGTCATTATCTGAGAAAGTTGTCGAAAGTAATATTTTTTGGTAAAATCGCGCTAATACAGCAACCAGTATCAAGTAACTTTGATAAATACTTAGAACAATTAATAAAATTGTAATGATATGAATAATTAAACCAGTTTCGGATAAAACTCGCACTACCGTCTATTAGCAATACAGGTACACTAACTGCACAGTACCTGATATCAATAGTAATAAGAGACACTAGTCAGCGTGGCGTGTGTCAACAAAAATTAATGGATTTCGTGCTTTTTGTCACAGTTTTTTGAATGTTTATTTATCTTTATTTATTCAGAATACTTGCAAGATGTTTACCTAGTAAAGCAGGTGAGTTTATTTGAGAGCTATCATCCCGTTTTACATCAGACTGAGTATTACGATCATCAATTTTGTTTGTATTGGAAGTTCCACAGTCACCTCCCCAAATATTTTGAGTATTACTAGCAGCAATTTTGTTTGTATTATAAGTTCCACTGTCACCTCCCCAAATATTTTTTGGACTTTTGTATAAAATGTTAGAAAAGGTCGAGGATCTCTTACAACAATTATCATATTTTTCTCTTGAAGTTATACCTTGATGGATTCTCTCAGCTTCATCAACAAGTTGAAGTTCTAACTTTGCTATTTTTTGTAACAATTTACTATTTTCATTTTTTTGGGATTTTAATTCTTTTTTTAAAAACTCCACATTACTAGTTGTGTTAATACTAAGATTGTATTGTAATTTTTGCGGATTTGTCACATAGATGGCGGAAGAAGCACGGAGTTGCTTCATAGATTGTATATTGTCAAAAGTATTTTCCCTATCAAAAGAATTTTCCTTGTCAAATTGTCCAAATGTAAATGGAGCTAAATTTCGAAGTCGTGTCGTACCTCTCTCTTTACCTAAACACGGGGTACCTTTTTCTATACAAGGTTCAACATTTCCTACATTACTAGTATTATATCGATGACAATTATTTCCAATAGGTGTTACACTATGTAATACTTGTGTACTACTTATACATTCTATATTACTTATAATTGGATTTCTATTCATATTTTTTTGCTTTTTTTTAGTAGATATCTTTTTAACATATGTATTCCTTTTGGAGATAGAATTTCTTGAAGATGAAGAGGTACTCGAATGACTACATATACTTGTGGCACTATTGCTAGGGCTAACATAAACATTTCTAATTCGTATATTTGAAGAATTTCGGGTAGGTGGCGTATATAAATCTTTTGGGGTATTATGCCTTGGTGGTAATGGACTTTGGTGTTGTACTTTATTATACCCAATTTTTTTTTGTCTGTATGGAGATGACGTATGTGAAACATGTCCAGAATTCGTTTTGTTAGAACAAAAGACCCGACAATGACTTGGATGATACTGCATACATTTTGGTTGAACGTTTTTTTCATTCAAACATAATTTTTGAGTAAACGAAGAATATGAACAATTTTCACGTGTTTGATTGTGTATTTGTATACTATTTGAACAGCATTGATGCATCACTGGGGAATTTTGAAGACTATATGGTTGTGCTTTTATAAAGCACGATTTCGAAGATTCTATCTTTTTTTGCGACCTCCTCGATAACGGAGGTGTTCCCGAATATTTTGTTGATTCTGGTGTTGGTGTATATCTTTTACTTGAATCACGTCTTTTTCTCGTTTTTTTTGTAGATATGTTTGCTGGTGGTACCATTTTTACCACCAGCTTCATTGATGAATTTTTTTCCTTTTGGCATGAACTCCATAGAGTGTTGCACTTTTTTAGCAAGAGTTTTTATCCAATTCATACTGTATTTATTTTATATACGACACTGTTTATGCCTCTAAAAAGTATGACTCCACAAATTAGAAAAATATAAGTGACACAAATTCACGTTTAATTTCACGCGGACGACAGTTGTTGTGTACCACAATACGAATAAAGGGAGTGTACATATATATGTCGCGATAAAAATTGTCACGCGCGTTGACCAATACACGAAATCAAGACATTTTCTTCCAATTTCTAAATTTATAATATTATTTTTTGAATTTCAAATGCATTTCAAATTCAAATTCGAAAATGAAACTATCAGATTCTCTTCTTTGTATGTGTTGTTGTTGTCGAATCGAAGGGTTGAATAATTGCTTATCTTTTCGTGCAATTTAATCATTGTTGTAACAAATTAACTATTTCATCTATCTTTATTTGTTATTGTTGAGTTCTCTTTCTTTTGAAAACGACTCGATTAATTCCGGTGTTCTCTACAGTCCAACTCGTTTCAAATTTCTGTGAAAATGGACTCCACTACCCAGCGTGAAGTTCAACCGTTATCAAAATTTTCAACACCTACAAAAATATCATCGAACGCAAACGTGGAGAAATCCTTTGTATCACCGTGTCTTTCGAAACCAAAGAGTAAAACATCTACACCTTTATTCAGTTCATCAAGCACCCCAAAGACAATTTGGAAGCGAAAGGTTTCCAACTCAATACCAAACACTCCAGAAGTATCATCGTTAACTACAACAACAAAAGAGTTGAAGAAATGCAACACTCAACCAAAAAAGAAGGAAACGATTGTAAATTGCAAAGCTTTATATGTTGGAAATAGAATACGTGAAAGTGATACATTTAAAGAAAACAAAAACGCTCACGAAAGCGACTTGTTCCCACATACCCCACCACCATCAACTCAGAGGAAAATACCATCAAAAACAAAAGAAAATCTATGTAGTAATAAACGAAAAACACAAAGAAAAAAGTGTATGACAAAAATAGTACCACCAGCAAACATATCTACAAAAAAAACGAGAAAAAGACGTGATTCAAGTA
>LT635924.1:0-49078 GCA_900128565.1 Stramenopiles sp. TOSAG23-6 | reverse complement strand
TACGAAATTTTGTACCTAACAAATTTCGAATTTAATTTTTTTTACAATACATGTGGTGGTGGATTAGCGAAACGATCAGCTCTGCACAAAGTTTATCCTGATGCACGAAATAAGAATTTATTTGAAAGTACGAAAACATCAACAAATATACAACAGAAATTTGAAACAAACAAAATTAATGAAATAGAAGAAGACTCATCAAACAGTTCAAGATTGAATAAAAATGAAAATTTGAATGAAAATGTAAATGAAATTTCAAATGAAAATGAAAATGATTCCTCTAGCCATTTACATTCTTTTTTTTCTATACGTCACGATGGTATTGGCTTAAAATTAAGATCGAGTACAAAAAGTAATGATGTGTGTTTTAATTTTTTTTTTACTATGAATTTTTTTTTCGGTTTCGTACGAAATGTTGTACCTAACGATTTTAATTTTTGAAATATTTTTCCAAAATACATGTAACAGAAGATCCATTTTCGATCAATCAACAAAGAGTGCTAAAGGAAATAGAAAAGGATAAAAAAGTATCTTTATTGACAGAAACTCACACTACAATATTTATTCCAGCTGTTCGAAAATTATTATCCGATGTTGATGAAAAAAGTTCTATATTTGGAAATGTAACCGCTGCTTTGACCCAACTTATACAAGCACTTTATGCAATTGATAAGGCTGCACCTGATGGTCGCTTATCACATAATTTGTTATCTAGAATTCTACATGAAGTTGATACAATGAATGATGAAAAATATAGGAAAATTATGACCAAACCCTCTATTTTACCTTTATTACCAATAATTGATCAAAATAGTGATACACGAAATATAGATAATTTGAGTCAACAGAACTCGTGTCTGACGTCATATTTAGTGAAACGCTGGAGGAAAAGAGCAATTGAAAGCGTTCAAAAAATTGATCTCTAAAATTGATTTTATTCTCATCTTTCTTTTTTTTTGATTTTTTTTGATTTCTGAACTATTTTATTATGTTTTCATCCCATAGATCGAAATTTCACTTTACTTCTAATTTCTGCAATTTCCTTGTCTGTAAAATTCAAACTGCCAGGTGTTGCTTTTTTTGATGGTTTTACTGTGTCACATTTTTGATCTACATGGCGTATATCTTTTGGTGTTAGTCGTTTGGTTTGATCCATTCGAGTATTCGAAATTTCAAAATTTTCTTTACTCACTTCCTCTTGCTTTCTTTCGATTTCATTCAATTTTGTACAATTTTCATAGTTTTGATGTTTTACTGATTCTTGATTTTTTGTATTTTTTGTATTTTTTGTATTTTTTGTATTCATTGTATTTGGGACGATTTCCATTGATTTTCTCATCTTTTCTTTTGCTTTTCTTCGTGTATTCAAATTCGTTAATCGCGAAAGAGTGTCTGGTAAAAGTTTTGAAGAAGGTGGCTCTATAATCCAATTATGTCGTAGAATCTGTTTTGTTGACAAACGAATCTCTGGATTGACACATAACATTCCTCGTACGAGATCAACAGCATTTTTAGATATACCTTTCCAATCAGAATTATCAAATTTAAGGCAACCACGCTTTGTTCTTTCAAATATTTCCCATTCATTTTTACCATAAAAAGGAGGATGTATTTTGGAAAAATATTTCAAAAAAAAATCGTTAGGTACAAACTTTCGTATGAAAAAAAAATTCATACTAAAAAAAAAAATAAAACGTACATAGCCTACAAGCATTATATATAATATCACTCCTGCAGCCCACACATCGCATTTTGGAGTATATTCACACTTCAGTATCACTTCTGGAGCGATATAACCAGGTGTCCCTACGATTGTTCGATCCAGAAACTTTTGAGTCCGTCTTTGACTTGCATGTATTTTGGGAAAATATTTTTTGTAGTACAACAAAATTTTCATAAGTACAAAAATTTTAAATTTTCTTTGTAAAAAAAAATCATGATAAAAATAAAAAACGTACATTAGGGTTCCGTTTCAGAATCAAGGCACAACCAAAATCAGCTAATTTTACGTCTAATTTGTTTTTATCTTTTGATGAAAATAAAATATTTTCTGGCTTGACATCGCGATGAATAATATTTCGACGATGTAATTCTTGTAATCCTGTGAGTAACTGTCGCGTCAAAGTGGATGCATTTGCTTCTGTATATTTTCCTAATTGAACTAATCTATCAAATAAATCACCTCCACCTAAATGCTCAAGTACAATATAAGTAATAAATTTATCATTATATACTTCAAATGTATTACATATAGCTGGATGAGGTCCGAGGACGAGTTTTAATCGTTTCAAAACAGCTAATTCATTGTGAAGTGTTCTTCGAGCAGCTAATCCTTCAGCGGTGAACGCTTTCGTTTTATTAACCATTTTTAATGCGTATAATTTATTTGTTGTTTTATGTATACATTCTCTAACAATTCCAAATCTTCCACGACCTAAAATTTCACCAACAAAAAAATGATCATAGACTGTACCCATGCCACGAAGTGTTGCAGGTTCTTCAACACGTGATATCAATTGGATTACTTTTGCAAGATTTTCTAACCATCGATTCTGCTCGTCGGCAGATCTTGCAATGAGCATATATTGTGAAAAAATACACATATAGATTGAAATATATATTTAATATTCGTTGGGTACAAAAATATTTTACGTAAAAAAAGAAAAAACAAATACATTTGAAATAAATGATGAAAAACAATTTCAAATTTTTTTTTAGTTAGGTACAAATTTTGGTACAAAAAAAAACATCAAATTTTAATAAATAATGAAAATGTACATCCACAACTTTTTACTAGAGATGACTGATCGAGTCGGAGGAGGCATACTTTTGTTTCTTTGCTTTATTATTTTGGAGTTATCCGTCATATTATTACTATTTTTGAAGGACTCATCAACAAACTGTAGAGGACATTGGGCTGATGAAGCTCTATCACGCCACCAACCAAATGAATTTTTATTTTGAGTACAAAAATTCGGTTCTATGCCTCCTGGAGTTTGAGTGTCATATAAATCATTATTTAAAGTATTTTCTTTGATAGGAATAATCTTTATACCAAATTGACTATTAGCGATATGGATTTTAGAAAAATATTTCAAAAAAAAACTCGTTAGGTACAAAATTTCGTACGAAAAAAAATTCGATTTTTTTGAAAAAAAAAAAATAAAACATACATTTGTATCGAAGTGTACAGCTTTAATAACTGTATGTTTTGTAAGTTCCAAAACTCCTCTGGCGTGTACAGAATCAAGTATTGTGAAAAAAAAATTTTAGTAAAAAAATGATTAAGTACAAAATTGTCTACGAAAAAAAACGTAGGTAAAAAAAACAATCGAAATTTCATGATGAAAACGAACAATATCACATTTTTTGGAATCTTTCAATGTGTAATAGGAGAGCATACGCCCTCGCAAAGTCACATATCTTGGTACCCATCGCTTAAATCCTCCGAAACCTCGTTTTACTAAGACCCCGGTGAGTGAGTGTCTAAATAATGCAGCTTTTGCTTCACTGAGGTGTATTCGGGTCTGTCGTGACTGACTTACCCTATTTTGAGCAAGTGCCTTCATATCTGGACAAGATGGATGGACTTTGGATACACCCAAATTTGATGATGAATCTCCATTTATTCGATTCTTTTGAAGATCATTGGTATTTACTGAAGTATTATGTGATAAAAGAGTTGATACGTTTGATTCAGCAACACTACTGAGATTTTTTAAACTAGGGCAAGAGGGGGTAGTGGTCAACAAATTTGAGTTAGAAAAAGATCTAATTTGTGTATCGTCTTTGCGATCATTTATAGTAGAAGTTGTAGAATTAGCATCCTTAAATGGTTCTATGATAGAATGTTGCTTTTGGGTTTCGTTTAATGAACTATGATTCGAAGGCTCTTTACTTACCTGGCCTAAACTAGGCTTTTCCGTATCACGTACTACGTTTGTAAATTGACCCCAATCTTGTAACATATTATCTGTCATGACTTTTAAACACACTGAGAACTCATAAAGTGAATGAAATTCAGTAACCCTTAGTCACTTTGTGAGCAGTATGCTAGAAAAATATCTTTATTGAATAATGTAAAAGACTCAAAATATTTTAATATTGTCGAGAGCTGATCTAGCTGATCTCAAAGAATCCAAAGTTTCACGCACACGGCCAATTAATTCGATTTCAATCAATCAAAAAGAACAGTCAAAAAAAAAGTAAAACGAGAGACCCGATGATCGATGCAATACCGATCTGAGATCTAATAGATCATAAAAGCTAAAACAAACATCAAAAAAAATCTATAGAATTTATACAAATGAGAAATGTAACAAAAAAATCTAAAACAAACATCTAAAAAATTCTATAGAATGTATACAAATGAGAAATGTAACAAAAAAAAAAAAAAGGCATTACAACTTTACTAGGAAGTACTCTTTACTATTCCGGCCGAATCCTATTCCGGCCGTTCCGGCCACGATTAGGGTTAGGGTTAACATCGACCGTTAAGCCTGAAAATTCGTACCAATAACGTAAAGATACTAAAAAGATACCATACATGTGAACATTCGCGTAACGTTAGTATGCTTTTAGCAGTAATACTGCTTGAAGCATTGTATGCCCATTCACAATATTCTCCATAAAGATTATCAAATATGTATTGGCTTGTAGGCATAAAAAAAAAAGCGCGGGAAACATTACATACCATTGAATCAGAACCACTCAATTTGAAGTTGGATTCTGAACCACTCGTTCACAAAGTTATGCTTTCTTCACTCTCAAGCTCAAAAATACCATGTTGTCAACACTTGCGCACAAAAGTAATGAAGATGATGTTAATAAAGAGGCGTTGCTCCTCAAAATTGCACAGTTGGAAGCTGATAAAGAGAGGCTGGCTTCCAGAAATCGTTTATTGGAGGAAGAAAAAGAGCGACAAGAAGCTTCGTCTTTGTCGTCTCCGATTGAAAAAGATCTTCTTCAGACCACTCCCACTTATACTAGTGGGAAACTGAAGGAGATCAATTTCAGTCTGCCCAAACGCATTCTAAGAGCTGCGAAGTCAAAGAAGCGCAAGCGGGTGATTGCGGCGGAGCGTGAGGAGCGTACTGTAAAGAAAAAAAAATTGAAATGGAAAGAAGATGGTCGAGGTCTCAGAAGGATGAAGGATGCCTTGAAAGAATGGGTAGACGGATCAGGTCGGAATACTTGCGCAAAGAAGTATGGAATACCACATTCTACATTATCTGATAATTTCGAACGTTTTTTTGGGAAACCCCGCTCAAAATACGGAAAAAAAATTGGTAAACAAACCAAGAAAAGAATGACTCGTCTGATTAATGAGGAATTTGAACTGAAATCAACAGGAAACCCAAATTTCAAGCGGTATTTCACTGATGATGAAGAATTGTGGTTGGAACAAATTATAATACAAATGGATGGATTTGGTCTAGGAATGACTATTGAACAAATCACCTCTTTTGCCAGTCATATTGTTACAAGGCTAGGGTATGAGAAAGGCTGCACACGGTCATTTGTTCATGGATTCTTGAAGCGTCACCCGAAGTTAAAACAGTACAAAACTGCAGTTCTGAGCTTTGAACGAGCAAAAAAGGCCAATACCAAAGTCAGAGATGCCGTGTTTTCGAAGTTGGAAAGTTTGGTAAAGAGGTTAGGAGAAGAGTTTCCTGGAAAATTTGATGTTAATGATTTTTCAAAACAAATTTACAACATGGATGAGTTTGGAGGAAAAGAAGATGGAAAGCGGAATAAAGTTGTTGGTAAAGCTCATGTTCCTAATAGAGGAGGGAAAAAGAAAAGAAAGAGATCGAAACTTGGTTCAGATCATCCGGAATTCCATGCTACATGTGTAGTTACTTCAAGGGCTGATGGAGCAATTTTACCATCAATGGTGATTCACGCATCTCCTGGTGTAACTAATCCAAAAAGAAACCAAAACCACTTATCAGGCTTTGAACTAGACGAACCTATTTGGAAAGGTGACCCTAATTCGGATATTTCGACAAATGGCTGGAGAGTGGAAGTTTCTACAAGTGGTTCTATGACTATTGAAATTTTTAAGCGTTATTGTGAGTGGTTTGTCAAAGGACTGCCAGAAGGATACGGAAAGAATGGAAAACCTGTCATCTTGACTTTTGATGGGCATGCTTCTCGGTGGTCAATGGCAGCAATGAAGACACTGCGGGATAATAACGTATTTCCCTTTTGTCTTGCGTCGCATACATCATCTTGGTCTCAACCAAATGATGTTGGGATCAATTCTATGCTCCGTGCAGCATATTCAGTGTTAGTTGATGATTGGAAGAAATTAAACTATACAAATAAGTATTCGATCTCGGACTATAACAAAATTATCAGTCGTTCATGGATGACAGTTACAGAAAGGCTAAAGAAAGAATTAATTGACTCACGAATTAAAAAAAATGGGTATGATATGTACATGGAAAACAATATACTTGGTTTTGAAGAAGTTAAAGTTGGTAATATTGTCACAAGAGCGTTTGAAAGGTGCGGTGTTTATCCGGTTGACCGTTATAATTCCAGTTGGCAAACGGCTATCGATATGTTTAGTTACCTCGAAGAAGCTCCGAAAGACTTAGATATAGCAAAACCTCTTCGCGTATCACCACGGAATAAACCTGAAAATGCAGACAAAGTTTTGATATATAAAGTTCCTCTTGAAAGAGATGTTGTTATTAGAAGTATAGTATATGAATCTCTGGAGACTGGGATGTTTGAACCAACAAGACGCGCAAATGCCGAAGAACAAAAAAGAAAAAAAAATAAAAGAAAAAGAGTAGGTGTCAATACTTCTCATGGTGCAGATTTTTCACTTGCGGAACAATTAGAACAAGTTAAAGCTGTCCAAAAGAATAGAGATGACAAGAAAAAAGATAAAGAGCAAAAGAAAAAAGATAAAGTTATTAAAGATCAGGAATTAATCCGTAAAAAAATGAAACTACGTGAGGAAGCTGTTGAAGACATGAATGCTAAAAAGAGTCTTACTGTAAACAAACATCGTGCAATTCTTGAGAGTTGGGGAATAGATAATATAGATGGAAAAAAACTCTCAAAGATTGCTAAAACAAAAATAGAGGCAGTATTTGAGGAGCAATATGAGGCTAAGTATAAATGTAAATATGTTGTTGCTGCAGTTGTAGAAAGAGAAGAGAAAAAAAAGAAAGAGAAAGAAGCACAAGAAAAAAGAGTTCAACAAAAAAAAGCAAGAGAAAAAGAAATACTTGATAGTGCAATTAGCAAAATGGAATCAAATGAAACACTATACAAAAATGATTATAAAGCAATTCTTCTCTCATGGAAGATTTCTGTGTCGGAAGAAAATGGCTCAAACAAACCAATTCAATTTGATTCGAAGAAACTTAAGCAGCTTTTTCTAGATGAGTATAATTCTAGAAATAAAAAACAATACGTCGTAAAGAAAAAAATGAGCAAAGCAGAAAAAGCAAGACAAGCAAAGAAAAAAGAAAATCATGAATGGTTTATGAATCACAAATCAGTATTGGCTCTTTGGAAAGGTGATTGGTTAGAAGCAACAGTAGTTAGTTATGAAAATGAAAAATACACAATTAGGTGGGCAAGCACCCAAGATCGATCTACCGATTATACATATGATGAATTACAAAAACATAAAGCATTGCGTCGTCATGAATTTAGTGAGGAGGAGCTTATTTTTACGGAGTCTGGAGAGTTGTCTGGAGATGTTTGCATTTGCAACTGCTGTGGCGTAAACATTGACTTACAAATACCAAGATATGAAAGCAAATCCAGTAGATGGGTTTGTTGCGAGAGTTGTTTCGACGAGCCTGCACGAGATCGCGAGAGTTCTAATAGAGAAATATCTGATAGTGAAAGTTCCAATAGCGAAACGGATGATGAATCTGAAGGCGAAGGCGAATCCGAATCCGAAAGCGAGTCTGAGAGTGAAAGCGACAACGATAGCGAAGCGTAGAAATTTTTAACGTGAAGTTGGTACAATAGTGGGTGATACAAAAGAACAAGATGTTAAGATTAATTTAATAAATACTCTTTTATTCATAGGAACACTTATATACTTACCTACGTAGTCTTAGAAAAAAAGTATCTTTTCGATCTTATCATAGTACCGGCCGGAATAGGAAACGTACATTTTTTGTTCAGTTTTGCTTAGGTACTGATTTTCGTACAAAATCAAAAGTGGCCGGTATAGGGGGGACGACTTCCTACATATTTTTTATTATGGGATTAAAAACAAATTTACATTTGTCTACATCCAGACCCTTCTTCGCCATTTCCTCCATAATCTGAACCTCCAGAACTCATGGATTGTTTCACCCGAGATTTTGAAACAGGTTCTAAAGTCACTTGTTTATATTCTTTTGCGGATCCACTTAACTTTTTTTCACCAAACACTTCGGTGATTAATTTTCTTTGTTCATCTGTCAATGAATTTGGCATATCCACATCAAATTGAACAAAAAGATCACCACGAGGTGGATCTTTTTCATCATTTTTTGTTTTTGCTTGGGTACCAGGTAAAGGCATTCCAGCATCTTTCAAAACACGAAGATCCCCTGGAGCTATAACTTCTCCATCGACTGATTTCAAAGCGCGTGTTTTCCCACACACTAATACAAGAGGAATTTGATAACCCGTGAGAGCTTCATTTAATGATAGTGTATGTTTATACAACAAATCTTTACCAGATCTAGAAAATGTATGATGTGGCTTTTCATGAATTGTTAATATTATATCACCAGGTTCCTGATTAGGTGCTTCGTCTGCTTCACCACGCAAGACTAGTTTCTGACCGTGCTTTAAGCCAGGTTTTATTGTTACTTCCAATTCTTTCCGTTTTGAGACAACTTTAGCTCCATGGCAAGTACCACAACGATCTTTTGGATCAATAGATTTCCCTTCTCCTCCACATGCTGTACAAACACTTTGAAACTGTTGCAACATTGGACCCATCTGCTGAGTTCGAATTACGTATCCCGAGCCATTACAAACAGTACAAGTTCGAATGCTTTTGGTAGATGTTGCGCCAAGGCCATCACATGTGCCACATAACACAGTCTTGTTAAATGCTAAAGATTTTGTTGTGCCTTCATACAACTCCTCAAGTGTCAACTGAACGGCAGAATTGATATTATCCGTTTTGCGTGGCTGCTGCGGGCGCTGCGCCTGCTGTCCTCCAAAGAACTGACTAAATATGTCGTTGGGATCCATACCACCGCCACCAAAACCACCAGGTCCACCACCAGCAGACTCATCTACACCAGCTTCACCAAACTGATCATAAGCAGCACGTTTTTGTTCGTCGACTAAGACCTCATATGCTTGCTTAATCTCCTTGAACTTATCCATATCTCCACCTTGATCAGGATGATGCTTCATTGCAGCTTTACGAAAGGCCTTTTTGATTTCTTTCTTATCTGCATCAGAAGATATACCCAGTAAATCATAATATTTCGTATCGCGACCACCACTTCCACCGCCAAAACCACTAAAACCACCAATGCAGCGACTTCCCGCAGGAAGGGCACGAACTCCACCAAAGAGAGGTAGTGCCTTACGCTGACCATTTGAACATATTGTATATCCACGAACAACACATCCTCTGTAATGATGTGCTACACGAACAGCCGTCCGGAGAGCATCGGCTGCATGCATCGCAAAGTAAATACTATTTCTACTACGATAAAAGCGTGCGATAGTAGAGAAGAAGTGGATCACATCATTTTGGGCTGAATCTCTGAAGTCAAATTTGTATACGGAATTTCGTACCTAATGAAAATACTTTACGTTTGGTAGCAAAAATAGTGTTGAACTTTTTTGGACCCGGTACCCTACCTACCTAGTACTACGATATGATCTTGTTTGATTTTGAAATTTGTTTATTTACCGAATCAAAAAAGAAAAGAAAAGAAAAAAGCAAAACTTTAAAATCTCCATATCTAAATCGTAATACATCACTTTCGTTCTATATATTTTTCTATAATAAATCACTGTAGTTTTATATATTTTTATAGTTTCTCATAAAGGGTTAGGGGTAGGATTCACTGAACAATACAACACGAAATAAAATTTTTATTTCTATTTGCCTCAAACCTTTCATCTTCTGCTGCAATTTTATCTGCATATTTTGTACGAGCATTATCGTCTTGACTAGAAATTGAAGTTTTTAGGTTACGATTGGTAAATTCGAGTTCATAAGACGAGAGAGTTACACCCGCTACTTTTGCAGCTACTTGGTGCATTATAGTTAAAACTTGATCCCCACTTTTAGCAGATACAAAAAAACCGCCATCTAAATTATGTGCTCTGATAAACGCATCATGCTTTGGCTCGCTCACTGTCCTCTGATGAGAGAGGTCGCTCTTATTTCCTAGCAGGAATATATTAGGTTTATTAGACTTTGTTGAGATTTTTCGCTGGATACGTCGCAAAGTGGAAAGCCAGTCTTCTAAATCACGAAAACTTTGTTTATCTGTAATGTCATACGTTAATAACACAGAATCACAACCATGGATATATTTACCAAGCATTTTACTCGTAAAAGACTGACCCCCAATGTCCCACACTTGCATAACAGTTTCTTTGCCTTTAATTTGAATTGTCTTTGTGAAAAAGTCAATGCCTACAGTTTGTTCATAGACTTTCTTAAAACCGTCCTGGACGAAACGTTGGATCAGCGATGATTTACCAACACTTCCATTACCAAGGAATACTATTTTACAAACTGAATGCATTTTCCTGAGGTTTACACGGCAATAAACATGTTATAATCTAATATAGGCTCCAAAATAGTACCTGTATTCCAACCAGAAGAAGACATTTTTTCGACGGTTAAATGCATTTTTGAAGGCGTTTATTTCGCCAAAAAAAAACAATTCAACTATAAAAATCTGTACCAAAAATCGAACTATAAAAATCTGTACCAAAATTACTGGTAACAAATCGATATTCAATTAGGTATAAAAATCTGTACCAAATTTCGGGAGGCTGACTTAGGAACTAAAAGGAACTAGCGAGGAACTACTGGTAGTATATATATACTGGCAATCGTCGTCAACATTAATTAATAACTTTTCTAGTAACTAATTCTACTTATAAGCTGACGAGGACCTCGTGCGGATTAACTCTTGGTATCTTTTTCAATAAATTTGATTTTCTAGTACAATGATGAAGCCAGAAACAGCGGTAATTTATCCCACCGCAGTGTCAGTTGTATTGCCAGATACAGCAGTACCTATAGCGCCATGTAAAATGTCAGTCGCTATGCCAAATGCAAAGAAGCAAGATATGCCAATGATGAAAAAGGTACTAATTGCTGTCCTGTGTATCACTATTATAGTTGGTACCGCTGTTGGAGTTTCTTTTGCGGTAAAATCAAAATCATCACCTGGTCCAACACCTCTTCCAGCAAATTTAACGAAGCATGCGACAACTGTCAATTGGCCAGTAGGTGGAGGTTTTAACAGGTCCCTCGATATTCAAGAGGGGCCGAACATGTGTTACGCAGCCACTACTGCCACTATAATGAGATTCATGGGAGCTGCGCAAAAAAGACAATGTGAGATTGCTTCAGAAAATAACAGAGGTCTTTTCAATGTCGGAGAACCACATGACTTCATTAATATTTCAATTCCTCCTGAATGTGCAGTCCCTAATACACTATGTTGTTGTAATCCAGGTCGTTCTCAAGCTGTGAAAAACGCATGCGAAAATAATAAAGGCGAATTACAAGTTTCAAGATATGTTCCAACTTTTATAAGTGGAACAATGACACTATCATGGACTGAAGTGAAATCTAAAATAAATAACAATCAAATGTTTGCATATGGCAGTCCAAATCATTGGATGACTGTTTATGGTTATTCATACACTACCGAAGATAATGGAGGAGGAGAAGAGTCAAATAAGACACTTTTAATATGGGATCCACTAAGTGGTAAGAGAGAAGAAACATTTTCTGATGGTTTACAATTTAATTATCCAAATTAAAAAGGGACTCTGAAATGTACAAAAATAAATTACTATCATTATTATTATAAACAGTATTTTCAATAATAATTAATTTCAAATTTGATTCAGTAGGTATACATTTTCAAAACGTTTCTAAGAGATTGATTCATTCATTGTAAATAAATATCATATTGTATGTTTCTTCAAAGTTTTTTATTTAAATTCTTATAATTCGATCTAAATGTATATCTTTGAATTTTATAAATAAATATGTTATTCATCTGAAATCTATAAGCTTTTTATTCGTTTTCATCTTTAGCATTCGGTTTTGCTTTTTTCTTTCTTTTAACGGAAGCTTTAAATCGAATCTTAGGGTTCTTTTGAATTCGCTTTTCAAAATGAAAACTATGATCCTCGTATATGTATTTATTTGGTTTCCAGTTTTGAAGATCTTGGAATCTTTTGACGTCTTCCATTTCACTACTATGAAATTTTGTCAAAGATGCATGATGTTTCTTATAGAAATTCCACACTTTCATGATCTCGTAAGAATGTAGTTCGTCCAAATCTTCAGCTGAGAAATCTGGACCAACAAAGGATTGATCCTTTGCATGAACCTGGTGCCAATATTTTTTCCACTCCTCTATTTGATTTAAAAATTTTACATTTCTTATTCTCTGTTTCTCTTTCGTAAATTCAATTTCAGCGGTTTTCAACCGCAATATCAAGTCCTTGTGCCTCATTCTTGAGGTTTTAGGTTCTGACATTGATGTGACTTCAGGTTCTGGTTCTGACATTGATATGGCTTCAGGTTCAGGTTCTGACACTGTTGGATTATGACGTCCAGTTAAGATGATACTTAGAGCTGCGCATGAAAGTGTAAAATTTCGATCTTCCTCCTCAAGTTTTAAATATTCGTGTTTAAAACGCTCTTTTTCTTCACGTTTTAATCCATTATACTTTAGCATGTATACTTCGTAAGTTTTCATCCAATTCCTAGTCATTTCAATAACTTTCATTTTCACGTGATCTATATCCTTATTGGAAAGTTCCGAAAACGTCATTGAGGTATAATCACGTACTTGAAAACAACATTGATCAACCATGAATTGAGCTTCTCTAGCCTCCTCACAGCTATACACACGTCCATCAGAAGGCATTTCAGTCTCTTCCCCCATTAAGTCGGGCTTCTTGACTGTATTCAATAACCTGTTCTGTGTGGCGACAAAACCCTCATAATCTTCTTTGTAGGAGCTGAATTCCTCTACAAATATTTCTTGTATATCTTCAGGTAGAAGCCGAAAATCTTTAGTATACTTCTCATAGCACATCGTGTAATGAATTAATAACTTAAATATCTCAGCTTCTAGCAAAGGGTCAATGGGTCCTGTTGACATTGCCTGTGCTGTCTTTGAATGCAATTCAACTGCAACTTGCTTTAATAATGTTTCTGCAGGACAACTGATCATATTATCAATGCGAGTAGATATTTCAACCCTCTTATTAGATTGTTTCTTTTCCACCACCATCCATGTTTTCCGCTTCACCCAGTCACTCCAAGTAATGATTTCCTCTTCGGATTTGCGGAAAGAATCATCGCCATAGATACGGTCCTTTGTGGTTATATAGTATTTTTCAAATTCATTTAGTCTTAAATCAAGACGGTACAATTCATACTTCTGTAACTTATGTAACCCTTCGAATTTAATGATGGACTTGGAAATTTTGCTACCACCTTTTTTATCTGTCCCGTGGATCGATTCTAAATTGTCACGCATCATTTTTTTTGCTTGATCCACAATATTGCGTAGTGTTTCCAGCTGCGTTTCTTTTTCTATTCTTCGAAGCCTTTTAATTCGTTTTTTTAAACTTTTTTCAGTAACGTCTTCAATTTTGATTTCCTCTCTTGCTTCAGAAATCAATTCTTTTGCTTTAGAAATCAAATCTTTAGTTGTTTTAAGAAGTTCGTTTTCTTTGGTTTCTTTGCGAAACTCCATTGTGCGAAACAAGATCAATTGAATGCTCTTTTCTTTTGATTCTTTTGTTTTTTTTGTTTTTTTAGCTCCTTTTGATATTGGTTTTTGCTCAGGTTCTGGTTTTGGTTCTAATTCTAGTTCTACTTCTAATTCTAGTTCAGGTTCAGGTTCAGGTTCAGGTTCTGGTTCTGGTTCTAGTTCTGGTTCTAGTTCAGGTTCAGGTTCAGGTTCTGGTTCTGGTTCTGGATCTGGTTTGAGTTCAGTTTTTTTAATTGGTTGTTTTTGTGGTGGTAGGGGACCATGCGCTTCTGGTTCTGGTTCAGTAAGCGTTTTCCCAATAGCGGCGGCAGCATCGATTCCAAATTGACTTGCAATTAATTGGTCGACTCCTGTAGCCTTTAGTGATTTAGCCAATTCCAAGAAGGCCTCGGATACTAGAGAAAACTGATACATGCTACCGGCTGCGTTATTTTCTCTTGAAGTAGATGGATCTACGATAAATAAAGAATTATAATGAGTAACCTTTTCATCGAAAACGTATCTACTATAAGGATTTGTTGATAATTTTACAACATATTTGTTTAGGAATGGGCTTCCAGGCGAAAACCAATCCAAGAACTTTATTAGTGTTTCACCAAGTGAAAGATGTTTTGATTTCTGTAGTAAGCAAACTTTCATATCCGTGTCACTACAACCAGCGCTTAGGAAGAACTTGACCATGAGTAACAACACGTAGCTACCCATAGTGCCTTTTGATGGATTATTCAACTCCTTTTTATTTAAAAAGGCCTTCAGCAATAAGACAATTTCATTTGCATATTTATAATTTTCATTTTCCAAAAATGTTTTGGCTATTTCGACACTTTTTCTTGAATTGCTTTTAGTTGTCAATATTGAAAAGTCAATCTTAGTCTCATAAGTATCGTACTGCAAAATGAGCAAAGGAGGCACTTTTTTGGCTGGAATTAGCTGTGAAACTGTAAATTCTAACGATTGTCGTTTGATATATGTTCGAAGCTCACTTAAAAAACTAATTTGCTTCCCTGGATTAGGATCATCGAATCCAGGAATTTCAATGCTAATATCAATATCCGATATCCCTGGTATGAATGCACCATAGCTTGCAGAACCATATAGATGCAGTTTGGCTTTTGAAAGTGCATCCCGCGAAACGAATTTACTTCTAAAACCTTGAATAAGTATTAGTAATTTTGGCAACACTTCGGCTCTTGCATGTTCTGGAGAAATAACCCGTTCTGATGGAAACATTCCAATCATTTCGACGATACGATACAGATTCGTATCTGTATTGCTAGAAAGTTTCAAATCTGCGTCTCCTCTTTTACTGAATAGAACATGAGCGGTAGTCTTTAGATCTTCCAAGGTTAAAAAATTTTCAGCAAGCGGACGTAGACGTGGAGTTGTTGAACTTGGACATACTTGAAATACACCTAAGTATATAACTATACAGAGAAATGTGGAAAGCATTTTATTCAATACAACATCCACAACGCTCGCTTAGGTAAAATATATACGGTAGCCCGCCCAAAAAGACATTGTTGAAAAAAAAACACTGACTCTCTAGACCCTTCGCTTAGTAGCGGTACCTGGTACTAAATTTCGTAATTTAAAATATTTATTTTTCACACTTTGACCATATTGTTTACAGCAAAATCAAACTGCTCAAACTCTTCACAAATTAAGTTTGTTATTTGATTCTTCTGAGAAATATACTTAGTTGTTCTTTCTTTGAGCAAATCACTCAACTTATTTACTTCGAACCCTAACCTTAATTCATTTTCTTCATTTCCTTCATTCGCAAAATCTTGGTTTATTTTATACTTTTCAACAGCAGTAGATACAACTCTCAAAGCATTTTGAAAACTTGAGTAATCTACTGCATTATCATTTGCTTTATTCTGATGTCTTTTTTTAAATTTTGAATTCAAAAAACTTTGATTCTTTATTTTCTCATATTTTAATGTATCTAACAATTTTTCGTGAGTCGGGATAAACGTTTCTGTCTTAACTTTTTCCATGCGCCTGGAAGACTGATGTAACTCTGATATTTTTTTTTGTCGTCGTTGTGCAATTCGCATACGAAGCTGAGCTAACCGGTGTCGTCGAGCTTCTGTGTGGTGCCATAGTGCTACTAGATCAGCTTTAGCTCTTGCTTTTTGTGCAGCAAAGGCTCTCTCAGCCGTACAGTTGATAAAACGCCACTGCAGTAGAGTTGCTAAACTGCAGTGTACGTCATCTATACTGATGAGTCTATCATTCCTGAAAGATTCATTACTAGCGTTGCTGTTTGCAAGGGTAATTGTCATGTCGTAATATAATATTTTAGATCAAGTGATTCATCATTACTTGGAAAATTTTAGTTGATCCTTCTCGCATGAAAAAGAAACACCATATGTAAAGAGTGATTCATTGTGCAGTTCTTTTTTCTTGATGTTTGACATTTTTAAATTTTTATGGATTTCGTGTGTCCGTTATTTTAGTATTTTTTTGGTAGGTAAGTTTTTTTTTCCCTTTCAAGTAATGTTAGACTTTTGTTTTTAAGTAATCTTTTGTATCTACGGTTTTACATCTGATGGTTGATGAGGATTTGATGAATGATGGGCGCGAATTGGATTATAGTCAATGGGATGCGAAAAGAAAGCGCGATGAGAAGCAAAGGAAATTAAAGAACTCATTGGATGATGCAACAGTAGAAAACGAAGATAAATTAGGTGAAGAAGCAGATGACGAAGAAGTTGAAAACGAAGATATCGAATCTGATCATGATGAGATAAAAGGATCAGAACTAAGGCAGCGGAAAAAAAAATCCTCTACTCACTCAGATAAAATGAAAAATGTGACAGAGAAAGAATCAACTCATAAGCATGCTTCTTCTGGACTAAGCCTTCGATACATTATAGGAAGCTCATTAGAAACGACACTCATGCAACTTTTTTTAGTTGTTGTCACAATTGTAGACATATGCGCAGTTGTCATATCACTTTTAATGGTCTCTGGTATACGCTTTGGATTGTCTACTCCTGATTTTATTAATCTACAGTTAATTGTGTCTATTGTCCTGCATATAACACAGTGTATATTTGTGACAGAATTGTCACTCTTATGTGTTTGTTTTGGATTTCGTGTATTTCTTCACCTTGGTTACTTTACTGATATGGCAATTATTAGTATCTCATTATATCAACACTCTCATGGATATAGTATCAGTCTAAGAATGCTTGGAATATTACGCTTGTGGCGAGGTCTGCGAATTTTTTTGGCGAATTTTAGCTACGAGTAGAGCAAAGTGTACAGAACTTCAAATTATGTATGTTTTATTTTTTTCAATTTCGAATTTATTTTTTTTCGTACGAAATTCCGTACCTAACAAAAAAAAAACAAAAAAAATATTTGTTCACAAATTATGCTTGATGTTTCCAATGAAAAAGTTGCTGAAGTACAACTTCTACTTGAGCAGAGGATGCAAAATGTCCAAAAGGAGGATGAGGCAAGAAAACATGTCGAAACGATGATGCAAAGATACAAGAATGAAGTTGAGACTTTGAGGGAGGCACTTCAAATTGCGGCCGAGACTGTCGCACAAGCTACTAGAGGAGATAGCGTACTTTTTTCATCAAAATTTTATTTTTTTTTCGTACCAAATTTTGTACCTAACGATTTTTTTTACTAACAAAAAAATATATATTTTTTCACAATACAAAATGTCGTTGATGATCGTAAAAAATCTGACGATGGACGTCGAGTCAGTAAAACTGTGATTGTTGGAGAAAGTGGTGCTTATTCTGATACAAGGCAGAAATCTTCAAGGAATAAAAAATGGGGGTAATAAAGACTTTTGAAATTTGTTAGGTATGGAATTTTGTAGTAAATTGATTTTCAAATGATGTGAGAAATTTAAATTATTATTTTATATTAATTCACTATTGTGTTATAAATTAGATTTGTATTGGTTAAATTGTATTTAATTATAGTAGGAAATCTATACTAGAACTCTATTTAGCTAGCCATCACTTCATTTTCATCTACATTTTTTTTTTTTGGTAGAAAATTTTGTACGTAACAAAACAAAATCAAAATTTTGACATATTTTAGTAGGAAATTACAATTCCCAAACAATCTCGTCGTTTTTAGCATCAGCCGATGGCGACGGAAATAGGTAAGACATAAATCCCAGCCAATACAACATTATGAAACATAAAGTATAACAAAATAAACCTGGGGGGCAACATAACATTCCACACACTTTTAAAAAAACTAAAATTGGACTACTTTGACGGTTTTGAGCGTGTCGAAATGTTTCTCTGTTTGTCGCAGCTGCACTCGAAGACTCTGTTGAACCACGTCTTCTCCGATTATGCTGTGACATTCTAAAAAAAGGGCTCCCTCTAATATTACTACCGAAAAACATCTCAGGTCCACCTGATACAAAGGTAAACCCTCCTCTCTGCACATGTATCCCACTAGCACCACTTTGGTTGCCAAAAAATTGACGGAACAATTCATCCGCATCAGCTTGACGAAACCCTCTACTATTGCCAACACCACGTGATGACTTTGCACCATATCTATCATACTCGCGTTTCTTGTCAACATCACTGAGGGTTGCAAACGCTTCACTTATTTTTTTGAACATTTCTGGATCGCCACCTTTGTCAGGGTGGTGAGCTAGAGCGAGCTTTCTAAAAGCCTTTTTTATTTCTCGATCAGTCGCAGTCTTTGCCACCCCTAAAGTGCTATAATAATCTGTCATTGTTTTAATTTAACGGGGGAACAAATGGACTAATGCTGACCAGTGTGTTTTATTTTGTAGTAAACAGGACTCTCAGAGTGCTTCATCACGACACACGAGTACGAGTTACGAGTGTTTTGACATCAATCAACTTCGAATCGTTCGAATCGGGAATGACTTCGATGAATTTGGAATTTATAATTTTGCAAAAAACAACCGTTGAGAGAGATATAACGGCCGCGTCTCACTTTCCAAGAGACAGAGAGAGTGTGTCCAAACCTTTTTTATAAATTCCTTTCGAGGGGTTGACTATGGGAAATCGTATTTCTGTAGTAAGATCTCCAAGTCTAAAAAAAGAAGAGCAATCATTGCTTCATGATACGTCACTTTTAGAAACAGACCCAGAGGAACTTCAGAAAACAATACGAGATGATCAGCAATGGCTTTCCCTTGTTGAGTCCCCTGATGACCTATTCAACGTCGGATTATTATCTCAACTACTTCCTGCATGTGAAGCTAGTGAGCGACTAGCAGGAAATTTAGATTCATTTAAGCCCGGCTACTTAGTAAAAGTTGAGGTGAATAGTAATGCTTCCATTGAAGCAGCAGAAATAGAAACTCTTGTTACCGCTGTTGTTATGCGAGGTGACCAAGTAGGAAAACGTGGAGCAGCAAACGCATATTTACGAAGGGTATCTTCTTTATCGTCTACTGCTAGAGGACCCGTTGCATTTGCACCTACTTTAGAAACGCGCTTGAGAGTTTTACGTCAAGCACAGAGGTCATTGCATCGCGAGGCTCAGCGCACATATTATCATGAGAGCAATGACTCAAAAAATTCAAAGAAATCGGATGTTAACGCGGGTGGAATAGCAACGCTAAATAATGATTCCGTCTCTCTTATTCGAATGAATGGTAGTAAAGAAACATTCTCAAATGAAACTATTTTATCTTCCTGTGTCACCGCTGGTCTTCGTATGGCTGTTGTACTTCTAAAATGTGCGTCGCGTCATGAACCTGATATATTTGACGAAGTTGTAGAAATACTCCAGTCATCTTTAGGAAATTGTTTGGAGCCATTATCAATATGTTGCGGCCCTCCTTTGTCACCAGTAATTATAAATAGTATTGGAGACTTAGCGTCATCTTTGTTAAAGTTGTCTGGTGTCTTGCTGCCTCAAAATAAGCAACCAAATAACTTTAGTAGTAGTAAACAAAATGATTTTTATAAAGCCCCAATCAGTGTATCCAATTTATTGGATTTGTTGGTATCGATCGCAGTTGCTCGAGGTTCTGTTAGTGGTATACTCGCTGTTGTAAGACCAATCCTCCAGTGGGAAAATAATGTAATTGAATTTCGTAATTCGGATAAAGCTAGGAGTTCTGAGCTTCATTTCAAATCGTTAACTGCTCTTCGGCGTTTTCGATACACTCATTATTTGCGAAGTTTAGGTCCATCACATGCTAGAGGGTCATGGCCTCTTGTAATTCCTGTAAAGGTAATTCATTCTGAGATTAAATCCAGGATTACGATAGCAACAGATGGATATTATATCTTTGTATATACTTCGGAGTTTGGATTGCTAAAGATTGGAACGGGTTCGCCAGGTAGTGGTACTGTCGCAGGCAAATTATATGTCCATTCTCCTAAGCTTTTAGTAGTTTCATCTGCTGCTACTGATACTGATAGTAAAAGAGATGAAACATATTCTTCAATACAATATTCAGGGGTGTTGGGGTGTCGATTAGTGTGTGCTGGTGGTTTTTTATTCTTACGACGATTAATAGCATCGTCGCCATCAAATGTAGAATGTAGATTAGATGTAGTAAAGTGTAGTACTTTAGAACTAGTACGTTCGCATTTCGGGGGAGTATGTAATGATTTAGTAGAAGAAAAAATAGAAATTATGAAAGAGACAAAAGTAGAATTAGAAAGAGATGAAGATCATATATCTGAAGATGAGAATACTCAAGATGATCAAGGTCAAGATGCAGGAGAAGATCAATTAGAACAATATGCGCATATGGATTTAGAAATATCTGAGTATGCTGATGGTCCTTACATGGGCGGTTTCTTCTGTGATCATTGTGGTATTAGCTATGAACCTGGCACGAGTCGCTGGTTTAATGCGGAATTAGGTTTTGATCTTTGTTTTAATTGTAAGCCATTATCCACAAATCTACAAAGTGACACATCCACTTATGCTAAATTAGAAAAGCCTCAAGTGAAGAAAATAGAATTTATGAAAGCTCCTCCGCCATTAATTTCAGATGGGCAATTTTTATATAGCTTCAGAAAACGCAGTGACAATGATACAAAACGTGAGGAGACAATCATTGACATTTACGATGCTAAATTTTGCAAACAACTGATATGTTGTGATAAAAATAATGGGTGGTTACGAAGTGTTACCTTGAAATCCTTTGAGGGTGCTGAGCATTCCGTGAAAGGGGGTAGAGGATGCCAAGGTCCAAGTACATCTGAAATGAAGGAATTTAGATTAATCAATGCAGTAAATTGCGGTGGGCCAGGTTACTGTTCATCTACTGGGATTGAATTCTCTTCAGATCGCTTTTTTTCGTGTGATGCAAAAACGCCATTTCGGGCCCAGGATCGCATTAAGTGCAAAGTAGACAAGTCAATTGATGGTACCGCAGATGAAGAACTCTTTCGGCATCTTCGATCACATACAATGAAATTTCAGTATGACATTCCAATAGAAACCCCGAGTCATAGGGGTACGGCAGATACATGCTACTTTATGGTCACAGTTAGTTTTTGTACATTTGATAGCACTGAGCGTCGATTTAATGTAGTTATTGATGGGTGCACAGTTATGGCAAACTTTAGGCCATTTCAAGAATTAGGAGGGAAATTTAAATCTGTTGAATATCATTTTCCAGTTTGTTTTGATATTAAACGGTATACCGACATTGTGAAAAAAAGTAAACGAGAAAACATTTCAATGTGCATAGAGTTTGAAGGACTTCGGCCATGTGTATCTGCAATTGCTATACGAGAGATGCCACATAGGAAAAGCGCCCCATTGAGTCAACTCAATTTTATTGATAAGGATTGGACGCAAAGCTCTACAATGTTTACAAATGGGCATGAACTTGTCATAGTACCCGCTTCACATGATATTGGAGAAAATATATGGAATGTTTGTTATGTATTTTGCTTGGTGAGTGGGAGACTTTTAAGTAGTTATTGTATTCAATCAGGGCCAACAAATGGACTCGAAGGGGCTGGTGTTTGTTATGATTGGAATGGTAATAGCGTATGGCGTATGAGTAGAGTTTCCTCAAACAGTAATACAGTGTGTGAAAAGCTTCTGCTTGAACGATATTCAAATGCAGGAACGCCCATTGGGCGAATTCCAATATTAGAAACAATAGGGGATAATTCAGCATGTTTTAATAATTCAGTTCAAATTAAACCTCCTTCGATGTTAACTAAGCATGAACGATCAAATCTCGTATTTAAGGGATCCAAACATGTCATTACGTCTGTTACAGGGAGTGAATGCATTTCTCTTGCTGATTCTGGATTTGCACTTCTTGCGCGACTAGTTCAATTATCTGAAGCATTCGGTCCTTCTGGAGTTTTAGAAGTTGACCAAGAGTCGAAAAGGACAAGCCTCCTATCTGTACCTCTTGGATATGATCTATCAGGTGATACTTTCTTCCAATTATTGATTTTGTTGAAAGACAATTTAGCAACCGATGAAGGTAACTTCTATATAGTACTCTCGTGTCTTCAATTGCTAAAGGTCCACGTACATGTATGTTTTATTTTTTTTCAAATTCGATTTTTTTTTCGTACGAAATTTGTACCTAACAATTTTTTTTTTAAATATTTTTCCAAAATACATCAACTTATTATGAGTCGACATCCAGTTGAATCTTTGCAGCTATCTGATAGTGTAAGACGCTCAGCTTTATCTGCTGGAATAAATATAATATATGGGTCTAATTTAGTTATTGAATTGCGGAAAGAAATAATCCGTATCATAAAGTCAAAACCTACTGAAGCAAAAGAACCATGGGAAAAAGTTCGAACGGAAGCGTGTACGGTAATTTCCGCAGGCCTCGATTTGTTTTATCCAACGGCAGCCGAACAAGGAGAGCTTCTATCTGATACAATTCAAATTGTAAGCAATAGAGAAAGTGCAAATATTTTACTTTCAAGTTTGCTGCAGTGCTTTACGAAGCTATCAACCGCACGTAAGCTAGTAATCGAATTAATCATAGATGAAAATAAAAAGTTCGACCAAAATAATGAAGCAGGAAAGACAATTACCCCACGACAGCATAACCCCGATGCTTGTGTTTTGAATCATTTACTTCAATCACTTCTATCGCGAACTTTACAGGGTGCACAATTACGTTTATTGAGGACTCTAAAATATATTCAGGAAGGTAAATCCCCAAAATTAGAATATGATGATATTGAAAAGTCTGCATTGTTGTCCCTTGGCGCTATTCAAGTCCAAGTTTTGTGCTGCTGTACTTTGGAAGGGTTTGAGAAAAGTCAAAGTGGAACTAAACAACCCATGTCACATGCTTGTCGCATTATTTTGTCACATGCTATTCGATGTGCAAATGCAGCGCGAGATCTACTATGTGAGGCAATTTCTGGCATTGAATCATTACGATCGTCGAAACAACACCTCCAAGAAATTCGCGCAACTATTGTTCAGAATATTACAGATTCACCATCGATTATTTCATCAATAACGTTACCACTATTTACAGCCCTGTCAGCATTCGCATGTAGATGTCAGCTGTCGGAGCAACTATTGGGCCCATTAAGTGAACTTTTCGCTACATGTGGTGAACTTGTTAAAGAAATGCCTGAAAGTGGTCTTCTGGATCTTGAAGCTAGCGGTGGAGCGCCGATCGCTGTAGATGTAATGGGTTCGATCACAGGAAAAGATGAAATATTATGCCGTGTTGGCCCGGATATATTTGCTACTACATCCGCATGGGGAACTGGTCATCTTATACTGGATTTCCCCGCAGAAAAGTCAGGTGTGATTACAGATGTATTTATCCGCTTTGAAAAAGCTCCTGTAGGGAATCCAAGCTCGATAATGATATATACTGCTCAATTGGTAGACGGAGAGACGAAGAAATTTACTATCAAAGCATGTAAAGAAGTACATTTGCCAGAGGCACTAGTAACAGGGCAAAATGCAGATGGTAGTTCATTTGTTTACCCAACGGGTCGCCTTAACTTGAAATTGAAAGAACCTTTTATATCTATAACTTCTGGAAACTATATTGGTTTTTATAACCCGAAAGGAAATATTAATATATCAGTGCGCTTACCAGGGAATGACGTGATAGGAAGAGCTGCATGGTATTGTCCTCAAGATGCACCTGTAACATGGCCTCCAAAAGAAGGCGATATAATCACTTACCGCAGATACTCTGCAAGTCATAATGAAAAGGGGACGACTGTATTTGCTGCACAGATAATAGTTCGATCACCAATAAACAAAGAATCTCCAGCAACAAGAAGAGCACAAGCAATGGCACAGGCTGCAATGGAAGCAGCTATGCAAGATCTAAGCATTCATTCCGAAACAGCACGGGCTTGGACCATTGTACGTGAATTACATATCACACTTGCATGGATTTCTGGTCGCTGTGCGAGAACTTTACTGGATGGTCCTTGTGTGAACAAACTTGAACAAAAATTTTCATTTTGGCTTAAAACGGAAATATTCACTGGTGAATTAGGCCCGCCTCTCATTTTTGGCTCTTTCACCGATCATTTGGAAAAGAAGGATGCAAAACAAATCTCATTTGAAAATGAAATAAAAATTGACGCGACTAAGCTAAAAGAAAGTGAAGAAACGAAGAAATATACATTACCTTCTAGTATTATCATTCCACCAAATCCCCCAGCACGAATGAAGCCAATACTTTCACGAAGTAAAACTGGTTTAGATGAAGTGAATGAATTTTTTAAAGAAGTTATCAATTCTCAAGCATGTGTTTTAATTCAGGGTTTAAAGAAGCATACACGGCAAAGTTTTCAACTTCGTGTTTTTGCTAAAAAGGGCGGTGTTGCTGTTGACAAAGCCATTCGTGTCATGTTTCTATCTGCGTTGGTTCATGAGGGACTTGTAGATATTGCAATAGCTCAATCAATAGCATGGAAAAATGCCAAGTCAGGACCGAAAACTTCACCCCGTCGGTACTGGGATAAACCTCCTATGGAACTTAACTATGTGTGGAAAGTTGTTACAGCCAAGCGAAGATGGTTTATTGAAACCGAACGGCTTGAAGACAAATCATTTGCCGAAATTGCAGAAGAAGTTCTAGAGAGGGCAATGTTTCTACTTAGAATGCAGCAACCCCTTGTCTTTGGAAAGCAAATTCGTTCGTTTCAACATCAATTGAATCAAATCGCTGAACAGACAAACAAAATTCGACGGGAATCAACGAATAGTATTAGTGATGATGATACAAGTACAGTAGATGATAATAACGTTGATGAACTTTCGAAATTGAGGCGTGTCATTAATTTCAGATTTCAAATGCTTCGTGGGCAGCATTCCCTGGAAAATGACAATGTTGTTGGTGTTGCATCACCCGCTTCTCTGGTCCTGCGTTTTGCTACATCATCTTTATCTGTTTCTTCCTTGGAGTTTTGTTTGCAACAACGGCGCCATCGAGCACGATTGCGTGCTCGTGGCCTTGACGCATTGTTGTTACTATTAAATGCATGTTCGTCGGACTCAGGGTCTGCATTAGTTTCGTTGAGATCCGGGGTCAATGGACCTGCTCATAGAGCTGCCTTGGAATTACTTAGACATGCTGCGAATGCATTTCGTGGTGATAAGGGTGAACAGGATGGGAAACCCCATATGGTTGTTGCTTCAGTAATGGATAACCTTCAAGGATGTGGTCCCAGCGCTGCTATGCAACTACAACAGGCAAGTAGAAAATTTTTCGAACCTATGCTTCAACTAATTGGTGTTGAGCCTTTGAATAAAAGTTTGGCCTCTAAAGGTTCCGAATTTGGTACAACAACGGCATTGCAATTGTTAGCCTTAGATGCATTGTGTTTAGAATTTCCACCAGACGAGCAATCAAAGCTAGGGCAAGAGGGTCTTTTAGACAAGTTATTACAATTATTATCTTTAGGACTTGAGCTAGAGGCTGAAGAGATGGAACAACACGAAGAACAATTCGAGGGGGGGAGATGGGCTGGATTATTTAGATTTGTGAATATGATGGACAATAATAGTATCAATAATAGTATGAGTCTTAGACTTGCTGAATTATACGAATTGTGTACTGATCGTGGAAATCGAGGAAGCGAATCCCTCTGTGCAGATGTATGGAATGAGGAATGGGGCGAAGAACCACTAACTACAACAAGAGAGGGCGGGGTGCTGATTGCCGGTTTAAGACATTTATGTGGTCGTATATTGGATAAAACTTGTTCGGCTATTGAATGTGTTACTGGTAAAAATGGTATCGGTGCCCCACCAGCCCAATTGAAACTGAAATTATCTCAAATTCTTTCGGTACTTCGATGTACAAGCAGTGGAAGATTGACCAAATTTTTTTATGAACGATGTGTCAAAACAAAATCTGGTCGTATTCTAAAGGAAGAATTTGTGGGCCGATTTGATATAATATGCGGAACGTTGAGTGAAGAAGACTGGAAAAAACCCGAAACTTCAGATGAAGCAAAATTTGGTATTGACGAAACGTCATTGGCTGTTGCACTTGTGAGACAGTTGTCTCAAGAGAATATATCATCAAAGGAAGAATCCGATGATGAAACAGTGCAACAAACTGTACAGCGGAAGCTTACCGAATTGTTGCCCTCGCAAAAGATGTCACTATTACAGTCAGCCCGAGCAGTGTATGGCACATTAGTATTATCGGCATTAGAAAATAATTCACATGGTAGTTATGGACAAGTATACGAAAAATATCTCCATCATTTATTTAGCATGATTCCTTCAGCTTTACGTCGATATCTTCAACCGAGAGAACGTCGTTTTTCTTTTGATATTGCTGATACAAGTAATATTGATGATAAAGGAGAAGCAGGTCTTAAGGACCAGGGTATGATTTTGTTACAGAATGTCTCAGTGCTTTTACATATGGAGTCTGGTATGGCAGGCATTGTTGTACCTCGACCTCCATCACTTGCAAATGGTTTTGCACTATCATTATGGATTCGACTTGAAAAATCTGAAAAAGATAAAACATATATAATATGGCAACATGGAAATTGGGGATCAAGCAAACCTCATATGAGATGTCTCCTTGACGGTAATTCTCGACAACTTAAGTTTTCAGGGAAAGTATCTTCTGTAAAATCAACACAATCAATCCCACTTCAGACATGGGTGCACATCGGCTTCGTTTACGTTCCTTCAAAGAAGATCATTACAAATCAAGAAGATAGTGATACGATTGAGCGGATGTCGATAATTATCGATGGTGAAATTGACACATCGCTGGTTGACATAGATGAGAAAGCAGGCAAAAGTACATCAATAATAATGAAAGCAGACTCTTATGACGATTATTGCAAAAACCCTTACACAAGCATGAGTGAACTAAATAAACACAAAACAAATATCGGGGGTAAAATCGACATCACAACCCAAATAGATAACTTGTATTTACAGAAGGCTAAAGATGTTGCATACATTCATGACACAAGGAATCTAAAAGAGGTTAAATACCAAGATATGGGTGACATTGTAATGTATAATAATGATTCAGTTACAGCCCATGTCTGGATTCGCATTGAAAGTATATCGGATATTTCAGACAAAACATTCGAAAATCCAATTTTGTCGACGAATGGTACTGAAACAGGCTGGGAACTTCGAATGAACAAAACAACTGTTGAATTTATATTTGTAACTGAAAATTCCAAAACCAAAACCAGATCTGATAATAACACATTATGCCCATTCAACCCAGCAAATCCTGATGAAACATTGGAAGAAATGAAATGGTATCACATATGTGCTATATATGACAGCATATCGGAAGAAATATGCATATACATTGATGGTCAACTTCTAGTATTTAACAAACTACTCCAGGAAGATGCAAGACAACCCGTACCACCTACTGGTGGGTACTTAGGTATAGGATTTTCTTTATTTTCGCCTAAACTAACATTTTCTGGTTGGATTGGTGGGGTGCGTGTATGGCGTAACAAAAGCGTTCCTCCACATGCAACTATGATGGATCTGAAATGTCAAGGTCCTCATGACGAGCTAAGAATCATGCGAAGCAGTTGTATTTCTTACCCAAAATCTGCCACTGAACGAGTGAACTCCAATGAACGAGAAATTAATGTTCCGCCTATTTATGTGGGTGCTCCACCATTGCCACCTTCGTTTTCATCAAAATCTGAAGAAGAAATTACTCATGGTATGCACTCTTGGATTAGATCATTACATATAAAACCTTTATCTTTGAATGATAAAACTTCTGATTCGCTGTCCTATGCAAAACTACAAAAATGGGTGAAGCACCATGCCTTTCGTAGCAAGCCCGCGGCAGGTGGTGAAATTGGAAGAATAACAAGTCAAGGTGTCGATTGGCTACTTCAACTATTATTTCATTGTGTACGATCACCAGTAGGGAGATCTCGTGTGTGCGATAGTGATACATTACGGCTGCTTTTATCAATGGTAGGTGGTAGATTTGCAACTAGATCACCGCCTCATAAACATTTACAAAACTGTGATTCGCCCAGACATTTAAGTTCGGTGCCTTTGTTGTTGCACAAACATATCAATGCCGGATTCACACTCGTCACTCCTGATGTTCGCAGGAGAGTTATTCGAGTACTTTGTGAGGCATTACCCTACATTGACCCAGAGATTGTTTCTTCTGCACTTGGTGTTAACTGGACGGCAGAAGACGTCGTATGTTCGCTACTTGAATTAATTGGGAAATCTACATCATATTATTATTTAGATGATGCGTCCGATGGTTACACGGAACCCCATGCTATACCTTCTTCCCAGTGTTCGTTTTCATCATAAATTTCAAATTTATTCATTTTTCTTACTAAATTTTGTGGCTAACAAATTTCGAATTTGAAATATTTTTTCTCGAACATGTGCATCGGAATTTTCTGCAGAGTTGGTCATGGTGGTTCGTGCCCTCCAACGTTCTAAGATATGGTCGCAACTTACATTAAACATTTTAGTCAAACAAGTTAGTTCAATATATGATTTAGGAATTACACCTTCCTGTGATGCATCTCTTCTGAAGTCTTCCGAAATACGCCACAAATTACGTATGACGCGATCTGCATTAGATGTTTTGGGTGCTCATATGGAAGCTGTTCGTGTTGGCTTTCAGGTTAATGTTGCCCCCATCGACAACGCAGGTATGCCACAAGTTGGAACTGTGGTAAGATTCATTCAACCTGGAACTAGTGCAATGGTAGCATTAGGCGATGGAACTTCAATTGAAACTATACCACTCAATTTATTAACGCCAGCAGTTTCACCAGCACTGGATGTTGAAAATTTTCCAGTGGATCAAGTAAAAACACTTGTACAAAGACTTGCACATCTAATAAAATTCAGCAACACGAATGAGCAATCCATGACATATATGATTCCATCGGCCACATTTTGGATGCTTCGCATGAAAGCGATGTGTGTGCTTCGATCACTTCTACCGAACCCAGCCGCACCGATTGCTATGCTGTCGGAAGTTGGATCAAAAATGAGTATGAAAAATAATAGTTGTAACTTCTTTATTGATGAATTGTGCCGTATTGCTTCAAACCCTGTAAAAATTCTCAATGAGTTTGGCAACAAAGATGCTTTACTCATGAAATTATTGCAAGTATCTGGATTATCATATGAAGCAAGGATACCGCTAATTGGTGGCACAAAAGAGGTCAAATCAATTTTAGGTAATATATCTAAATTTACGAAATCAATTACATTAGATATTACGACTAATGTTGGTATTGAAAACGAGATGACAGATTTTATTCTCATCAGGCATGCAACACCTTCTGATATAGATTCTGGTGGTGGTGTGATTGGAACCGCATGGCCGAGTTCCCAACTAAATAAATCAATCTTCTGCATTCCATCACAAGGTTTATCTCGTTTAGTTTCGTCATCTGAAATGCAGCAAAGCGTTTTCGATGGTCAAGATGCTGTTTGGGAAAAACAATGTGATGATGGTGAAATTTTTAAATATTTACCATCGGACTATTTTGAAATTCGAATAGAATCTAATTATTTAGGGCGCGTTTCGGTTGGGCTGGTTACAGAAAGTAGTCTCGAGGGATGTGAATCATGGGGTGCTGTAGGCCCCCCTAACAATGTTGCATTAATGTGGAGCAGCGATGGAAAACTTCTAAATAATTTTGACTATGATGCTATAAGCTTTAAAAGGTCATTCGAATCAAAAGAATCAAAATATAAAAGTAAAACTAACGAAGTTAATTCAGATAATGCCACATCCAATTATAATGAAGCACAGAAGCAAAAATCACATTTGATTTCTTTTCCGACTGTGACTACTCCTTTTTGTAAGATCACAAAGAAGACACACTTTTCAAATTCTGGTAAATTTTGTGACTCTGATGCAAAAGTAATGTTAGCTCGCTTAGCTAGCTATGAACTAACACCAGAGGAACGATCATTCAAAACAAGACTGATTCAACAACGTAAAGATAAAGAAGCAAAGAAGAAAGGGTTTCAAGTACTACTGAACAAGGATCATAAATTTCAAGAATCTGACCCTTCAACATATATTAGACTACCAGAGGATCAGCATCCTGATTTCAACATTGAGAGTTGGACAATTTGCGTTTGGATGAAACAAGATAATTCATCAAATCGCTGTCATATTATATGTAAAAGTGTCCCACGAGAAAATGAGGATGTGAGAATTATGGCCATTTTTGCCGCAGCTGATGATCGTACATTAAGTCTATTTCATTCAGAAGGAGATGGATTTTCTCGCAATCAAATTGAGACCCCTAGTTGTTTACCTAATGATGGAGATTGGCACCACATTGCAGTTTGTGTTTGGACTACTGAAAATCCTTCCGTTGCATTTTATGTAGATGGATTGCTCATCAAGAAAACATCACTAGCACGCAATTTTTATGATAGCCTTGGGCAAGGTAATGGTGTAGTATGGATAGGTAAACGACACCCAGATGATTTTTTCTTAGAAGGCCATTTACGTGATATGAGGTTTTATCCTCGTGCATTGCAAGCTTCTGAAGTAAGTTCTATTTATGAAGGAAACACAAACACTGATGACTTCAAACAATCAAGTATCACGATACTTTCAAATGGAGATCGCATGAGTGCTCCTGCTGGTGTTTATGAAGGCCGTTGGATAGAGAAGCGTTGGCTTTCTCTTAATTGGTCTGCACATATGAGTTGTCAGCTACAGCTCAAATCTGGCGGAACATTCACTTTTAAAGTAGCAAATACTAAATTAAAGAAAATTGTCGTCAGGAAAAAAGGGTCATGGAAAGTTATTAATCATAGTAAAATCCCAGAAAAATTCAAAGAATATGCTTCCATGAAAAATAATGGTATTCCAGATGCGACAATTCGCGCTGAAATGGAAAAGAAAATGATCCCAACTGAAGAACAAGCACTATTTTTCTATAGATATTGGAAAACCACAACTGAAAACAAAATTGAGAATCAACATTCCATTGACGACAAAAAAATCACAGTTGGAGGAAAAGAAGAAAACCCCTCAAAAATATTTGCAATTGAGCTCTTTATAAAATCACATTCTGAAATACCACGCTTTGTATCTGCAAGTTCATTGATGAGCGCAACACTCATTCCTGTAGAGTTTTCAGGGATTCAAACAACAGAACTAATTGAAGTATCAAATGATAAAGCACGATGGGTACGCACTGTTGCATCGGTGCACTCAACATACTTTACAAATATTTCGATGTATTCTGTAATGGCATCTCCCCAAAAGAAAATTAATCCTATAGTTAATGTGGTTCCTCGTAGTAAGGTACATTTGCCAAATATCCCATCTCCACCACCAAATCCACCGTCATTCCCTGCTGAAAGTGCATCGGATGAGTTTCGCTTTAGTAATTTTACAGATTGTGACTCGGACGCAGTTTCAGAACCACCCAGTCCTGTACATTTTACAGATGATATTACTGACATACAAAGACAAATACTTTCAAATGAGAAACCAATAAATAAAACACAAAATAACAATAAAGATTATGATGTAGAAGATTACTCGCAATTTATAGACCCACATGTAGCAGATGCGCTCACACATGATCAGAATATTGGCGAGCGTGTTTTTTCGAGAGAATGGAAAATTGGTGATACAATTGGTGTTGGTCGTGATTATCGTAATGGGAAAATTTTATTTACTCGAAATGGAAAACGTCTTGGAAATGTTTATCAAAATCCTATTGCAAAAATGAGACCAGCAATATGGTTGTCTGGCGTAGCAGCCTGTACTATTCTACCTATCAACAAAGGTCAATTTGGAATGTCATGCCAGCAATACTTGGAAAGTATGCCTCGAGAATATAAAACAAGTGATACGATAAAAGCTGGTGCAGTATTTTCAGGTTTACTTCGTTACCCACAGTCTCAAGAGCAACTTGCGGAAGGTGCAGAATTATTAGGAGAAATTGGGAGCCTCTACGAAGATTTCAACCTAACGAGTGATTTTATTGAACTTAAAGTCAATCAGAGAGATTCGAAAAGTGGCCATTTCTCTGGTGTCATGTCTTTCCCTAATCTCAGAAAACATCCTCAATGTAGTATGAAAGGACAAGATGTTTCTGGTACGATATCGGCAAAAGATTTAAATCTTTGGGGTGTAGTTCCGAAACGAGTTGGAATTTCTTCAATTATTGGATTTACACCAAATACATTTTCATTATCATTTTCTAAGGATGGAAAAATTCTCATCGGTAGAGGCGAACATGGTCATTCATTTGTTTTATTAAAAAGTAAAAATGAACCTTCGATGAGCAATGTTTTATCTTTAGGACTAAACAGTAAATGTACAAATAAAGATCCAGGAGATGATGATCATACAGGATATGTGCTTGTTGGTAGACCAATTGAGCTACATCCACCTTCGCAAGTCACTGGGCTTACCATTGAGGCATGGGTAACTGTTCCAAGAAAAGATGAATGGACATCAAAACAAATGCATACTCAACCTATAATCCGATACGGAACAGAAGAATTAGGTTTGTTTCTTCGGTTATCCGAAAATTGCTATGAAACTGGAATGCACTCGCTAGAAAAAACACCTTCTCAAACAATCGTGTCTTCTTCAATCCAAGATGAAGACCGGGGCCAATGGGTACATTTAGCTGCTGTGTACGAAACAAATAGTTGGCGTTTTGTCACCGAAGATTGTATTTATGCTCCAGGAGAGATTGTATTCTCCAATAATGATCAAACCGTTTATAAAACTTCGATAGTGCATGATTGTAATAATATATTTACGAACAAGAAATTGTCTTCCGGGAAACATTACTGGAATATCGAAGTTGATGGCTTAGGTGATGAAATGTGGATTGGGATCAGTATGAATCGTAGATTACCTGCTTCTTCGCACATTCGTGGCCATGCGGACCAATATAGCTACTATAATGGTTCGAGGGGAAACAGATGCGAAGCCGGTGGAACTACAATTGATACAAAAGCTGATGGTTCGCCGATTGATACATACCGAAGTGGCGATATTATTGGTTGTTTTCTTGACTGTGATAATGGTAGAATAGTATTCTATAAGAATGGTTCACTCCAAACATCAATAATTATTCCTCGTGGTATTATATGGCATCCATTTGTTCTTATGGATCTCACATCTGATAAAGTTACAATTGATGGTAATCCATCAAAACTTCCTATAGGTATTGATAAAAATAGTTTGGTGTCATCAGACGGGGGAACTTGGTATCTTTATCGAAATAGAGTTAAAGTTGGAGAATGCCCATTGAAAACTTCACCATCAAACATTAAATTCGGTGGGTGGATATTTGGAGGATGTGCTACGAACGTAAATCATACTTCAATAGTGAATTCAGATGTAATAGAAACGAAACAACAAAATTTTACAGAGCCAAATGTGTTAAAACAAATGAGAATGGAATTTCGAGACGTACGCATTTGGCACAAAAGTTTAAATGAAGACAAATTTGAGGAATTTCAAAATTTATGTAAACCGTTGAGCCCACAACTAATCGGTTGGTGGCCAATGTCTTCTGGTATAGGATGTCTTGCATTTGATCGAATAGGACAACGGCATGGATTAATAGCTAATGGGAAATGGTTGTACAAGAAAATTCCAAGTATGGAAAATAGATACGAAATTACGACACATAATTTTGTCTGGGATCCTAGAGGGTGCCATAAACGCATTGAAATTTTGTCAGACGTCTGTGTTCGATACAAGGATGATAATGGATCTAATGACTCTTACAGATCCGTGTTGGCCTCAGAACCTATACCAAAAAGTGGAATTACGGAGTTTTCAGTGGAAGTCACAAAAATGAAAAAATATGGCTTCGTTGGAGTGGCAGAAAGGAATCAAAATTTGAGTAGCTATTGTGGCACAAACAGATCAGGGTATGCATTGTATCATAACGGGGAGTGTTACAACAGTGGCTCAAATCGAGTTACAGATAAAAGCTTTCGATCAGGGACAATTGTCCGAGTTCGTGTAAATATGTTCGTTGGGTCAATTCAGTGGGCTCTGAACGATGATAATTGGTATCCTGCTCAATATACGGGAAATCTTCTGGGTAAAGAGTTATATCCCTGTGTTACTATGCACAATTGTGGGGATATGTATACTTTTATTAGAGGCAATGACACAAATGTGTATCAAAATGGTATTTTAGATTGTACTCTAAATGAAGAACTTACCAAAACTCTTGGATTTAAAGTAGATATTACATCTAAAATCCTGAAACAACACAATGGAGATTTTGATTCTGTGTTAAGAGAATTGTTCAAAGAAAAATATGTGCCCGTCGAAAATTCTCATGAGAGATCTTTATCTGAATATATAATGGATGGTGAAAAAGACACCCTAGATACACTTGTATCAAGTAATAAAGCTAAAAGAGAATTACCAGTCGGTGATTTGGGAACTCGTTCAAATAACAATCTTATGGAGACTTTTGATGGATGTCCTCGAACCGAAGAATGTTCGAAAGCGACAGATGGAAATGAAATAAATACAAAAAAAGACAAAATAACCCAATTGAAAAAGCAAGCGAAAGTTCATATGAATCAAAACTTTTGGCAGTTGTCCGTATATTCACACGGAATTCATGCGATGCAAAGTCTATCGATTTTATTTGCACGAGATTTGTACATTGCCCTATTACAGAATTTACCTTCAGATGTACGTTTTATATGAATTTCTAATTTACATTTTTTTTCATACGAAATTTAGTACCTAACGATTTTATTTTGAAATATTTTTTCACAATACATGCATTTACTTCAGTGAATATTATTGGGGGATCTTCATTTCTTGTGTCAATGTGCCAGTTACTTGCTGGTAAATTTTCTTCTGAACTTAAAATTCCGGCTATTCACGGAGCTGTAGCATCCAGTAGTTTATTGTCTAATTTTAAGAGTGTATTAAAAAAAGTTTTATTGTCTAAAGATTTTTCAAGACCCAAGACAGATGTTGTAGCGATGCCCACGGGTCAAAATGACACTAAAGATATTGCAGTAACTTTAATTGACACTTGTATTTGTCATTTATTTCGTGCATGTCATGCACAGCGTCCAGTGAGCTTGAAATCAAATAGTTTACTTAGAAATAAGAATTCAGAAAGTAGCGATAATAATGAACCACAAGATGATCCAGAGAAAAATCATTTACTAATTATGTGTGACAAACATGCTCTTGAGAGAGCTAACCCGCGGTTATCATTTTGGTTAATCGAACTCTTGATCGAAACACAATCACTACCAAAAGATCGTCTTATTTTTCTCGTAAAGGCAATACTACGATTTATTACATCTAGTGATGGAAATATTCGGATTGAAGCAATGCACACTTTAACGCTTGTATTGGAGGAAAGTTGTACAACATCAAATTCTGAAAGTGATACACCCACAAAAAATCTTGTAAGACAAAACAATATACTTAAAACTATGCTAGGTCATTTCTCGGGTCAGCTTGAAACATTGCATGAACATGGATCTTTAAGAGACAGTGCATATATGTCAGCATTAGTTGAAATGGAAATCGCGTTGTCAAAACTTGAATGTGTCGTGAAGGCTCCTGCTTCAATGAGGCGATCTCGACCTGATTGGTTTAGTAAAGCTGAAACTGCACTAGCATTACTCGATATATTCAGCAAAAGAATACAAACACTGGGGGAAACGCATAAAGCAAATAGTACGATGAAAGTTTTCAATTCAACACCACCTACGATTCTAGAAAGTAAAATAGTTGATGAAGTTGAATCAAAAGGAACCGATTGTACAATATCAGAAAATCTTTCAAGCGATGTGATGCCACCTTCTTTAATTCGCGTCATGGTCAAGATGAACCCGTCACGCTTTGGTATAACAGGCCGAAGCCCGTATCCATATGTTGACACACTAAATACTTCTCATATTATCTTGCCACATGCTACTAATACAAAAATTGTTTTTGATGTAAAAACAGAGATAGAATCGGACCATTGTATCGTATTTAGTAAAGATAAATATATGGTAGACGAGATTGCCCGCGTTGGTGTTGTGAGCAAATATCACACTATTATATCAAATATAATATCCATGGAGTACACACCAGGTAGAGTATTGACTTTTACATCTGATTTCGTCGCTGTAGTGCCTTCAAAGAAAAACGCATGGGAAAAATCGACCACAGATATCAAAAACGTTTCATTAAAAGAAAAGATAACATTTGAAAAAGTATCAAAAGATAATTCTGAAAAAGATATAGCAAATAGGGACACATTTCGTATGAAAAGTATGAATGGTAATTATATAAAAGTTTCAAATGTAGGTACTTTACGGAATAACTGCGTGCTTGCATCCAAAGCTTCAATTTGGTTGCCGGCATATAATAATGGAAAAATTTCTTTAATATGTGTCGGACCGAGTCATAAAGGTTTGCCTATAAGTATTAATCAGCAATGTAAAAATGAACTGATGTGTGTTAAACATCAACCAGCAGCATATTTCAGAGTTTTCCGACATGCAGAAAATAAAGAGTCTAAAGATCATCTTGGGGTTGAAGGAGAATTTTTATACCTTGGCCATCAAAACAAGATTTCTTCAGAAGACCGCGTCGTTAATTTACCTGTCGGAGAATTCTTTTGGCATTTTCCTGTTAGGGAATCTTTCACATGGGATCTTCAAAAGGATCTTCGAAAATGCCTCAAGGGGCATGAAAAATACAGTGTATTGGTTGAAATTGATGATGAAGATCCTTCCATTCTTCGTTACATTGGTCGCGCCAATTTGCCAAATAGGACGGTGATATGTAATATGCCATTGTCAGCACGAAAGAATTCATTCAAAGTGAAGTTGATTTCGGTTGAAAAAGCATACATTGGTGTTTGTGAAATACCGATCGGTAAAAGTAGAAAGTTTTGGCACTATAATACAAAAACTGGTGAGAAAGCTAGTTCTAAGGATGAATCCACGTATGGTATTAAAGCTCACGACGGCGATATAATTGAATGTGTATTAGATAAAAATGCAAACACATTATGTTTCAATGTCAATGGATCATTCCAAGGCATTGCGTTTACAAATATTCATGGTAAATCTCTCTTCCCTTATGTAACTTTATTTCAACCCGGGGACACGGTTCAGCTAATTTCAAAGAATAAAAATGAGAATGGAAAAATGAAAACTATTGACCGCCAGTCTCCAACACATTCGAGAAGGGAGAGTGGTAATTTGTTTGGTGTAAAGTTTGTAGCAGTATCTACAGATATTGAAAACCCCGCAGCAGAAGAAATGGTAAGCCAACTATACCATGACCAAAATTTATTACAACAAGAGTTTCTCACAATGATACATTCATTTGAGCACCAAGCTGATACACAGCTTGTTCGATATATTAACTCGGTTAATGAGAATACTACTCTGACCGAAAATATTGCTGATGCTGACGGGCTACAAGATTCGTCTATGGTATTCGAAGCAAAAGATGCAGCTGCATATTGGTTGCTTACAACACGAACTCAGAGTGAATTGAATTCTCGATTTTCTCTGCTTCAAATATTCAACAATGCTGTTGAATCACTGCTCCCTTTAATAGACATGTCTCAAATCGGAGGATCGAGTAATATTGGAGCTAAAATGAAAGCCTGTCGTGAATTGATATATTCGAAGCCCAAACTCAAAATATGGCATGATGCTTTGGAAGAGACGCATGCTTCGGAAGAAGACCAAGTATCAATAAAAATTAATCGTTTAGAGTCCATCAAATATACTGGCCAGGCAACACCAACGACAGAATCATTGAAAAGATCTATATTTGGTCAAATATATACGGGCTTGAATCATTTGCCACCCAAATGTCTCCGTCAGCGGTCCCGCGAAGCTGGAGGACCTCACGGAGTCTGGAAGGTGAAGTTTGAAGGTGAATCAGCTATTGATCAAGGTGGTCCTTTTAGAGATACATTGGGGCAGTGTATATCAGACTTGCGTGAAGTACATGTTGGAATGGTTATTCCATGTCCAAATAACAGACTGAATGATGGTAGTACTGGTAGGGATAAGTGGGTGCCAAATCCAAAGTACAAAAGCAAAGATCATTTACACATGTGGTGTTTTGTAGGCAAAATTATGGGAATTGCACTGCGTATTCACAATCCTCTAGATTTTGATTTCCCATCAGTAATTTGGAAAATGATTATTGATGAAAAACCAACAGAATCAGATATGAAAGCAATAGATGAAGGTTTTTGTCAGCTAAATAAATCAATACGCGAATGGAAAGATTCCGATGGAGATTTTCAAAAAACATTGCAACTGAATCATGTAGTAATCAATAACAATGGGATCGAAGTTCCTCTTTTCCGTGGAGGTGAGAATACACCTGTAACATACGATTCAAGATTGAAATATATTTCATTATGCGAAGAATATCGACTAGAAGAAATTCGCCCTCAAGCATTAGCTATGCGAGCTGGTTTGTCCACAATTGTGCCTATATCTCTATTATCATTATGGTCTTGGGAAGAATTTCAATTACATGTCTGTGGAAAATCTGGATTTGATATTGATCGATTGAAAGCACATACTACATGGAAGAGCTATAATAAAGATCATAAGTACCAACAATGGCTTTGGAAATCTTTGGGCGAACTTAGTGATGCGGAGCGTGAAGGATTCCTTAGATTCTGCTGGGGTAGGGGAAGGCTTCCATTAGGTAAGCAAGGCTGGACACATAATTTTACTGTGCACTCAAAACCCGGGAAAGATGCTGCTCTACCTTCGGCTCATACATGCTTTTTTCAAATTGATTTGCCAAAGTATTCTTCACAGAAAGCCATGCTACGAGCATTAAAAATAGCTATTCAATGGGGTAACTCATCTATCGACGACGACTAGATGATTATCTATAAACAAAATTAAGAAATCTATAGTACAATTTCTTTTATAAATGTATTAATATTAAGAATGATTCAGAGTTTGTAAATTCTGACCTTGAATTGCAGCTATTGCCACAGCTGCCCGTGTTTGTCCCCCAACAGCAGCTGTCGCTTCCTTCATATGTAAAACTTTTGCTGCCTCAGCTGATTGCTTCACCTTTATAGAACTTCGATCTAACATTATTCGTTCATATGCAGCCATAGCATCAATTACAGTTCTATCAGGAATTTCATATTTTGTGGAACCTCTAACTTTGTCAGCTTTTCTCAAAGAATTCGCTATTTTCTCGTTTTCTTTTCGAACATTTGTAGCTATATTTGATGTATATAAATGTTGAGCGAGGAGGACAGCATCAAGCAACGCTTGATTTGCACCCTGACCTTTGAAAGGTGACATCGGATGTATTTTGGAAAAATATTTCAAAAAAAAAAACTAAAATTTGTTAGGTACAAAACTTCGTACGAAAAATAAATTCGATTTTTTTGTAAAAAAAAAATAAAAGATACATGAGCAGCGTCACCTAAAAAAGTAACCCTGGAATTAGAATCTCCTCTGCATCGTTCAGCAGAAAGTAGGTGTCTATCAAAGCAAGGATATCCAGTAACTAATTCGAAATCAGTATCTTGCAAAAGCTGAGGGATCGGTTCATGCCAAGTCGAACATCGACGAAGTGCTTCACTTTTCAAAGTTTTTGGTGTTGAAGCAAGTATTTTGGAAAAATATTTTTAAAAAATTTAAAAAATTGTTAGGTACAAAATTGCGTACGAAAAAAAAATTCATACAAAAAAAAAAAATAAAACATACAATTTGTTTTGCTTCATTTTCAGTCGCTCGAAAAGAAAGCTGCCACATAGTTGTACCATGTCCAACTGCTGCAACTGCTGAATTGACAACATTTGGAATATTAGAATTTTTTGTTTCATTTAAATTATCATTTGATGAATTTCTATTATGATAAACACCAGACTCTTGGATAGGGCTAGTAAAAGGCATGGAGTATAATCGCGTGTCACCATCTAATGTCTGACATACAGTTTCATTATATCCTGGGTAATCACAAGGAGCATTTATTTTGAGGAAATATTTTTAAAAATTTGAAATTTGTTAGGGACAAAATTTTTTACGAAAAAAAAAAAATCAAAATTCATAATAAAAACCTACAATACCGAGTATAACCATGACGTTTAAATAACGCAAGCTTTGTTTATCATCACCTAATTTTACTTTTCTCACGGTTGAAAATATCCCATCAGCACCTACTAATACAGAAACTGTTTGCTGAAACATCGTCTCTTTGGTTGGCCGATTCGAATCCGTACCAAATTTCGTACCTAACGAATTTCGAATTTGCTGAGTGCTCTTCTCATTGTCAACACTTTTGTGCTTTTGTTTCTTATACAGTGAAAGTTCAACTTTATTCATTCTATTATCATTATATTCTACTACTCGGCAGCCCCATTGCACAGTACCTGGTAATAATCTTTCATATAAAAGTTGTCTAAGTCGTTGTCGAGGAATATGTCGGTTTTTATTTCTACTTTTACATTTTTCAGTTTTCGTGTTTTTATTTCTACTTTTACATTTTTCAGTTTTCGTTTTTTGAGGCTGAGAATCGAATGTTATATTTTTCTTTTTTTTAGATTTCTTTTGTTCAGTTTCTATTGGTATACTATTATTATTACTATTATTATTATTACTACTAGTATTACAAGTATTACCACGTTTTTCAGATGTATTTGTCGATTTCTCCGCCGATCGAAATCTTTTTAGTCCGCGATTTTCATCCGTTTTCTTTGCTATAGATACTTTCAAGAGAGGGTCCCTGAGTAAATGATACATATTCTGCTTTGGTGTATTTTTACTCATAGTAATTGTCTCTTTTTCACTGACATCATCAACACTTTCGTTTGAACTGCCTCTTTGTGCTGCAGCTCGAAGCCGACGACCATAACAACCGATAACTTCACCGGAAGGTTTAAATGAATAATGCGCAGAAGATGATATACTTTCTTCTTCAAAACGTATTCCTAATGCCTCTAACGCAGCACCGCCTTGCTGCATCGTAAGACCATAGCCTTGACTACGTTCATTGAAGGAAACGTCTCTTTCATATACGATGACACGAATACCACGCTGCTGTAAAGCCAAAGCAACAGCAAGACCACCGATACCTCCACCCGCAACACCAACAACGAAGTCATCGCGATCACGTGCTGCACCACACGCTTCCTTTGACAAACTTGTACCTGTAATATCAGAAATGAGACCCGAACCATCACAGCTTTTGCACTTAACAACAAGTCTCATAGACTCTACATTAGGTTTTGGTTTGCCCCAGATTTTTGCTGCACGTAACATACGCCGTGCATTCTTTGTCAAATTACCACGACGTTTCCCCGAACCATCACATGACATGCACACAAACGAAGTGGGAATCATGATTCTCTAGCTTACTATAGTAGTGGCATGATAAGGTGAGCTGAGAGGACGTATAGTATTGCAAAATTTATTTCGATTTTTGCGAGTCAGTTTGTTTGTTGACCTCGGAGGCTTTGGACTCACTTCAAATATAGCGTACCTTTCTAGTATAGTAATACTACTAAAGCATCGTAGCTACCTCTTTAGATAGATAAGCAACACTCCAAGTCACTTAAATGCCCCCGTTGTTGTTGTTGTTGTTGTTTTTGGGAATACAAATAGTCCAAATTCAAGGATGTACTACAGGTCTTCGACGTATACGCCATCTTCAAAACTTACCAGCGATGCGCCAACGTAAGTTTTTTAAAACAATCGCCTATAACAAAAAGCGTTTCCCTTATGGCAGGCTTACAGTGACTCGGGAAAGCATCCTAAAACCAAGAGATGTACTTTTTAATGGATTTGAAATGAAAGAAGAAACAAATGTGTATGTGGACAGCTTGTATAGGTTAAATAAATTTCTACCTCCTTCCCATACGAACCGCGAATCTGATGTTGACGAATTGTCTGATGTTGACGAGTTGTCTGATTTTGACGAGTTGTCTGACTTTGACGATGAGTCGTGGTTAGAAAAAGATATCAAATTCTACAAGAAGCAGACCGAAAGAAACAGAAGGGAAAATGCAGACCATGATTAATATTTACCCGAAGGAAAAGGACCAATTTGTTTTTTTAATATTTACCCGAAGGAAAAGGACCAATTTTGTTTTTTTTGTTTCTTCAGCCTAAAATGTTTAAACGTTTTATTTGTTTTTATTTCTTCAAGAATAAAGTCTTAAACGACTATATGATTTAAGTTTTTTACCAAAAATTTTAATTTTCCCAATCCTGTTTAACCTCAGTAAGCCCATAAAAGTAGCAAAGAGACCACCAACCATTAATAACCAGAAGATAACTGTGACATAAAATGTTTGTTGAGAGTCGACCACTTCATTTATCATTGCCGATGGAAATTTATCTATAACTGCGCCTAGCGTCCAAGAAATCCCATCAGGGTGGTTAGGTATCATTGTAGTATGAATGGGAAATCCATTTTCTTGTATTTGTCTAAAAGATAAAGACTGATTAGTTGGATTTGATTGACAAAAATTTAAACCTTCCAATGTTAATGCCATCCAAGCAGCCTTGTAGCATTGGTTGTGAAGACGATCTTGTGAAATATTATTCTTATAACTTTTATCAAAATTATCATAAAGTTCGGACCATTGTTTTGCACACCATTCTTCGGAATATATTTTCACATCCTTTGCGTTATATGGGGATTTACCAATATGCCATATATCTTCTAAAGTATAATAATATTCAGAAAATGCAAACCATTTCGTTCTATAAGTATTACCGAGCCCGGTTGGACTGGAATACGAACGGATATCAGGAATATTAGTATTATTAATTCCACATGTTTTCTTGTTTTTACACGAATCATTTTTATTCAATAATGGTTCCATTGCCAGGAGACATTTAGCCCAATCACCCGTGCCAGCTAAAACAAACGTATCACCAGTAGATCCATTAGGGTTAGGGTTAGGATTTAATTTGTGGGGTGGAAAAAAATTATCGTCAATAAATATCGCATTTTTATTATCATCCACCAATTTGTAACGAGCAAGATAACCTGGATTTAGACACGGATCTATTACTTCTACCTCATGACCATTCGAATTATTTAGTAATAAGTTTTTAGCTAGAGGAACTATTCTATTTTTGATGTCTCTTTTTCTTACAGCATTCGCCCCATACCCGAGGAAAGATGCAGTAAAGAGTTTTTTCCCGAAAACTTCCGTTATATGTTTATCATCTACAATGTCAGATGGCTTCAGTTGAAACGCAATTTGCATCGATCCACCACCAAGATCTAAAGAACCGATGGTTGCAGCTTCCTTTGAACCTAAAAGATTTTGCTTCGCATTGGTAGCAATCCACGCAAAAGCAGCCTCTTCATTCCCGCTTATGACTCTAACATTATCGCTGGTCACAAAAAAATCATATTTACTAGATATACAGGAAATAAGTGAATCAAATAAACCATTCCGCTTATTTTTATCCACTACGCGTAATCCAGCGGTACCAAATATTAATAACGGGGTTGATTTTTGCATTTCTTCAGGGATAACACTTACAGCATAGTCCAGAAGATATGAGATAGATGTACAAGCACCAGCATAGTCCCCGCTTTCTGAAAATGAAGACAGACCAGGCTCAGTCTTAGATCGACCATATTTTTCGTTAATTAGCTGAAGTCGCTCACTGGGAAGGGTTTTCGTGTTGTCGTTTTCATACACGAAGATTCGTGAACCACTGGAACCAGCGTCTACAACTAAGAAATAACGTCTCTCCGACATTCTGCAACGGACAATCTACTACAAATTTAAACGAAAGAAAATAATACCCAGACTTTTCACTGAATAGTATACTAAATCACAAGTTTACCCTCTCTGAATTCGCAGCTTGAAAACTTTTATACACTAGACTGCCTCACAGAGTGGAGAGTGCGTGGAGATGTACTACTACCTGTCGGTTTGATGAACTGATCTCAAGAGCACCAGTGCGAAGAAAATACACGAAAACCTTAAAAAAAAAAAACCAGATTTCGTGTGATAGAGATGTTCTTCGATCAATGCTAAATTTAGCCGACAGTTATTGTAGTATCTTTCGGATCTTTTTAGGTGAACAGAAAGTCGGTATTATTTTCTTTTGAAAAATGGCACAAAATGCACAGGTCTCACATATTGCTGCATGTGCTCTTACTAGTGAACCACTTAGTTCTGACACAGAAGTGGATGGTAAAGTTTTACCCGCAGTTCTGAAGTTTTCAGGCAATACTGTAATCTGCCCAGAGGAAGATTTCAGCTGTATGTACAGCTTTGAAATGGATTCTTGTCACACAAATCGAACAGTCTTGACTGATATATTCTCTAAAAGCGTGATGCCGTTGGTGCGTGAAGTATGTGATGGGGAGAATGCACTTTTAATTATTACAGGTCGAAGTACAAAGCATTCAAACGATCCGGTTGACAAATTAGCCTACGGAATGACAGTTTTAGCAACAGATATGATGTTCAAGAAAGGCCACTCAACTCTTCACTTTTCCTGGCTCCTTTTATCCGACGATAAAGTTATTGATGTTTTAGCACATGCTGCAGGGAGTAACGAAAAGGACATTTCTAATCAGATCTTGAATGAAAGTGTGGATGTTTCTAAACCAAGTTTTATTGTTCCTGGGCAAACAAGAGTTACTGTTAGAAGCCCAGATGAGCTGCATCGTAGTATGAATAGTATACAGGAATATTTTACAACGACGATGAATCATTCGAATGACTCCATCCATAGTAAATCTAATCATCTACTACTAACTATTTCGCTACAATCTGATGAAGAAGACAAGCTCAAAACTGAACCTTTGTCATCAACTTTTCAAACCTTAATCATTGCATCTGCGTCAAGTGATTTGATTGAAAGTTCAAATAATAGTGGGAAAAATAAAACAGCACCATGGAAATTAACACTGGATGCATTTTTATCTACAGACGAGAGAGGTGTAAATACCACATATCATAAATCGACTATAACCAAGGTACTTCGTGGTGCTGTTCTGTGTAAAGCTCATTGTAGTGTTATAACAGCTCTTTCACACCAACAAAGTTGTATTGCAGAAAATCTAACCTGTTTGAAATTTGCACAAAGAATGCGTGCTGCAACTAAGCAAGGAAATACGAAACAACCAAAGAATTCTTTAATTTCTAGAAAAGATCTAAAGAATGAAATTGACCAGCAGAGTATAGTGGTAAAAAAAAAATCTGGAAAAGATCTAAAGAATGAAATTAAAAAACAAAATAGTATGGTAAAAAAAACACGAAGTAGAAACCCACGTTTTTTTTCTTCAGCGAAAATAACAACAACAACAACAACAACAACACGAAATCCGAGAAAGCCTCGAACTCTACGAAATGTAAATGAGAAAGTTCAATCGATTAGTGAAGAGAAAAATGAAGGACTTAAACTTTCAGATGACACAAAAAAAATCATTCTTAACGGCGGAGATGAAGCCCTTAGTTTTATATCAAATATATTGAATGAATTAAAAAAAAGTTCCGAAGAATTAGAATTGTCAAGGCGTCAATTAAAAAAAAGTTCCGAAGAATTGAAATCTTCAAGGAAAGAATGCGCTGCATTAACAGAAATGAATAGTAGCAAGCACGAAAGACAACGAATTTCTCAAAAAAAGATGCATCTAGAACTTCAAAGAGTGAAAAAAGAACTTTCAGACTATGTACGTCTTCATTATTTTTTTTTAATTTCGAATTTATTTTTTTTTCGTACGAAATTTTGTACCTAATAACAAAAATTGTGTACTTTTCTTTCACAATACATGAAGTCTATAGAGAAATTATGGAAAAATCGGTAAATCGATTACAATGTGAACATTCAGAACTTGCAGGAATTCACAAAGAAACAATGAAAGAATTAGAAGATAAAGAAAAATTACATGGAAAATTAAAAAGGCACGTAAATCATATAAAAAAACAGCATGGATTAGCTAAAGACAAAATTGATCAGCATATAGTTGAAAAAAAGGTCTTCAAGATTAAAATAGCATCATTATCTGACCAACTCGATGAATCATTGGTATTGTTAGGGACAGAAAAAATGAAAAAGAAGGCAGTACATAATGATTTAGTAGAATTACAGAAACATCTCGCAGAAACAATATTAAAGAAAAAGTCACCTGGAATAGAAGAATTGGAACGTTTTCATTATGAATTTCAAATTTATTTTTTTTCATACGAAATTTTGTACCTAACAAATCTTTTTTGAGTTTTTTTTTTTTTCACAATACATGAGGTGGCTCTTGAACATAGTCGAGTAGAATTACAGAAATCTAGAGAGAAATGTCGCACAACAGAAGCAGAACTACAAGAATTGAAAGATAAAGTTAAGTTGCATTTGAATGAATCCTCACAAGAGTCACAAGCGATGCAGACATTAATATCTTGCAGGGCTGAATTACAAGCAGCACGAAATCGAGCGAGAGCAGCCGAGGAGGAGTTAAGAGAAGAGCGGGAGTATCATATCGTTCAGCAGCGAAAATCTCTCGGTGATCATGCTATTGATTCCTCTATCGATTCATCTATTGATTATAGTGATTTTTATGGGAAATCTACAGATACTTCTGAGAAAAGGAGCGGACAACCACACCACGAAGCACTGATTGCTGCTCTGACCAAAAATTTGCTACATGAGGAAAACAAAGTTTAGTATATATTATTTAATATTGTATAAAATTGCGAATTACATTCTAATACAAAGAATTATCAGTATCACCATCATCATTACTACCCCTATATACTTTCCCTTCAAGCTCAGCATCTATTTCAAGCAATCTCTTCTTCAACTTATTCCGGTATTCTATATGATCTACTTTTTGAATTGGAGACCAGTTTGGAATCCAGCTCTCTTGTGAGCTCTCTTGAATCTGTTCTTTGAACTCTTTAGGTACAGCCTTTTGAGATTTCTTTCTATATTCATTGTTTATTTCATTTATCATAATTCTACGAGCATTTTCTTTCCAGTCGTAATATATTTGCTGAGTATAGAAAATCCCAAGTCCTCCTACTGTAAACATGAAAGCACCAATAGGAACTTTGCGAGGACCAGCGAATAAACCGGATAACAAACTACCACTTGAAACCCCTGCAATAACAGCATTCCATGGAGAATCCGTTCCACCTCGCATCGACTTTATACATTGATATGCACTACAATAAATACCACTTGCAATAAAGAAATTAAAACCCATTGCTGTGGAGTAAAACCCTACTGGTTGATTTCGTAGAGTACCTAAAATACCACCCCAAGCACTACCAAATACACCACCAACTAAAGCACCCTGAGCAATTGGTGTACATGCGTTACTCCTAAACCTGGATGTTTGCTTTTCCATTGCCATGCTCTCTAGGATGTTGACATCACAACATAAACACTTCGACTAAAGTAGTATTTTGTAAGAAGCCAAAGTCGAAGTGTGACGGAAGAGCTATCCTAGATCGATTCAGCGCACTTGCCTACAATTTTGGCCAAAAGACACATTCGTATTCCTATAATAAAAGCAGGTCTGTCGGTACGTAATTTCTCAACAAAAATGTAAAAAAATCAAAATTGTATCAAAATAAAATATTGGAGAAAATATTCGTATTTGTTTATTGGTAAATTGCTACATGGTACATAAAAACATGAATCCATTTTCACTAGAAAAATTATGGACAAAAACTAGAATAACCCTAACCCTAATTATGGACAAAAACTAGAATATACCTTATCAAAGCAGACTCATCCCAAAATTCTTCATTATTTTTCATCATCATTAACAACTTCAACATCCTCAGCAAGAGCAGAACGGTTAGAATATGTATCATCAATGATCGCTTTAACTCGTTTTTCTGCCTTAGCAACGTTTGCAGGAAGGCCCACAATCATCACCTGTGTACCAGAGTGATTCTTTCCGGGTATATGTATTATGAAAAATATTTTACATTCAATATTTTTTTGTTAGGTACAAATTTTCGTACGAAAAAAAATGTAGATAAAAATTCAATTTTGAAAACGTACATGAATTTTTGCCCTGGTATCTCCTTCGATACTTTTGATTGTCTGACCTCGTATGCCAATAATAAGACTATATTTTGACTCTTCAACTTCAACCAAGGAATGTGTAAATCCAGGGTGAGTAATTTCTGTATGTATTGTGAAAAAATATTTCAAAAAATCTAAAAAAAATGTTAGGTACGAAATTTCGTATGAAAAAAAATAAATTAGAAATTCATATAAAACGTATATAGTGGAACTTTATGAGATTTTTGATTGTCTCCTTCGCTTTTTTTACATCACTCTTATCACCAACGATCGAAACGCGATGAGATACTAAATTAGATGAAATACCTTTTGTGTCTTTCGGAACATCTATCTTAACATTAAGTTTGTCCTGGAGGCAGCGAATGATTTTTCCACCTTTCCCGTAAATATCATGTATTATAAAAATATATATATATTTTTAAATTTGTTAGGTACGAAATTTCGTATGAAAAAAAAAAAAGACATTTTTGAAATAAATAAGAAAACGTACATGAAAACGAGTGGGTTCGACTTTCACATAGCCTTCTAAAAGATTTGGTTCCAATGTATTGTGAAAAATATATTTTTTTTTGTAAAATTTGTTAGGTACGGAATTTCGTACGAAAAAATAAATAAAT